>OMMV01202417.1:0-11403 GCA_900302635.1 Chatrabus melanurus
ATAGATAGTCCAAACTATACCATTTTGGAATCTTTGTGATCAGACAAATAATGTGGTATACTTTTCAATATGATTGGAGGATTTTTAAATGTTGACCCCTGTGTCATCCTTCATTGACCCCTACCTGGCTATAGCTACCACCCTGGGATGGTTAGCATACATTTTTGTGTAGGCCATGGTACACTGAGGCTGGAATGTGGAATGTGGCTCATGGACTAAAGCAGCTGTATTAACTTATTTATGTGTTCCTTGTAAAGACAACAATAAAGCTCGAATATGTTCCTGAGTGCATCCATATTGTTTTCCGAGTTCATCAAGTGAACGCACGCTTTTTCGGAACTCATAAATTTTCCAACTTGGGTTTTCTGAGTTTACCCTCACCATGAACGCAGCACAAGTTCGGGATATGGAAGGAGTCGGGACTTGCCTCCCACAGTGCGCTGCGCGCCATAGCAACCAGTGTGAAGGGTAAACCAAAGCGTTCTTTAGTGCTCCTGCAGCTGAATACTCAGTGGCTGTGTCCAAATTCAGGGGCCGTTAGTTTGATATATCGCCACGTTGAAAATAATCCAGAACTGCAATTTACCAACTAAAGAATTGTTTTTGTAATGTTTCAATGTGCTCAAGAGGTGCATATACACAAACAATGACGAAATTACAGCGATTTAAAAAAAAAAAAAAAAAGTTTTTTTGTTTTATGTCGCATGACTCTGTCAACGGCCTTATGCTAACTGTGTGTGCATTAGGAAAACTACCATGCTAATGTATTCTATGTTGGATGAATCACTTTTTTTTTTTTCTTTTTTTTTTTTTGGTCAATAAACTAGAGCTTAATGTATCAACATGCAACAATATTTTATGTTCTGCCGTAGGTAAAGTAAATGTTTGCCTGAGCTGCTGTCAAGCAGCGAGGGGCTTTGTACCTCTATCACTGCCCTCTGTGGGGGCCCTTAAAGTTTTTAGGCCCCTGGAACAATGTGGATACGTACATTACATCCTACACAATCCTTCTTAAAGATTATAGTCCATGAAAATGATGTTAAAAGTAACCACAGCAGGGCTAACGCTCCAGTACAGGTTTGCAGTATTGTTTGTGTTGATCAATGTGGGGTTTTTTTTTGTCATATATTATTTCAGATGAGTGTTGAAGTGGAAAGAAAATTTTTATGCAATGCTGACACTGTGAAAACACTGGAGGATCTAGGGGGTATGTATTCAATCAGTCTTCTATGCATTTACACACTGGAAATTTTTTTTCAATTTATCTCCTGATATGATCTACATTAAAAAATGTATAAATATTCTTACACTGATTGATGTGAGTTTTAGACTAACTATTGGGACTCCAACCATCTGTCTCCTGTTTAGAATCAAGTTTATTTATTTGTTTGTATAACTGCAAATGGAAGTAACTGTGTCACAAATGTTGCTTTGTGTGATTTTTTATTTTTATTTTTATTTTATTATTATTTTTTATTTTATTTTATTTTTTATGTCGTATCATTTGTCTGTCTCTTGTCCTACCAATTTTTTTTACACAGCGGTATGTATTGGTCAGCGACAATTTCATGACCAGTACTTTGACACCCCCAACTTTGACCTCACTTTGAGAGACATGTGGCTGCGGAAACGTCACAGATGCTGGGAGCTCAAATGTTCAAACTCAACAGTCAGCGGGTCAGGATCAGCGCACTGCACACATTACAAAGAGATAACCAACCTGCCTGAAATCCAGCTGAGAGTGAGCGAGGTCATAAAAGGCACCTGTGAGGAGACTTCATGCCAGCCACCTAAGGAACTAATAGAAGAAGAAGGAAAGCCTATAACGACCAAGGCCTGCTGTAACGCAGCCAGTGATGGATCTTTACACGACGAGGACTCTTGGCTGAGTAAAGTGAACCTTAGATGCTTTGCAGAGTTCATAACAGAGCGTCAGACATTCACTTTGGATGAGGACGGCGTACAGATAGATCTTGATCATACAGACTTTGGCTACAATGTGGGTGAAATTGAGGTACTAGTGCCTGACGGGGGAGATGTGCAGTGTGCCCAGGAGAAAATTGCAAGAACAGCTCACAAGCTTGGTGAGCACCTCTGCAGTCACACTGTATATCTTTCAGTTAAATGTATGCTATGTGATTCATATAGCACAGTGGTTCCCAACCCTGGTCCTCAGGCCCGAGTACTGCACATTTTCCAGTTCTCCCTGCTTTAACTGCAAACTAGAAAGGCACTCGGAGAGTGCAAAGCCCGTCGAGCCCAAATAACTTGTGCAAGCCCACGGTTTTGCCACAATAAGTGATTCCAGTTTGCTTGACCTGACTTGGACATTCAGGGTCACTCAAGGTCATTTCTAATGGTGTCTTTTGAAAGCCCATATATGACTTCCTACTAATGTTCAATAGTAACCATGGGTCTATCTGCTCTATTTCTGGAGTTACAGGCCCTTGAAATGGTTTTCCTATCTATTTGCATTGGGTGAAAATTTCAAAGTTTGATTGACAGTGATTTTGAGCTTCAAGGTCAACCAAGGTCACATCTGATGCCACATTTAGAAAGGCCACATGTGACTTCCTATTCATGTCTAATAGTAATGAGCCAGTCTAGCACCGTTTATCCACTATAAGCTATCAAAGTTTGCGTGACCATGATTTTGACCTTCAAGGTCAAATGTAATGGTGCCCTTTGAAAGCCCACATATGACTTCCTATTAATGTTCAATAGTAACCATGGGTGTATCTGCCCTATTTCTGGAGTTACAGACCTTTGAAATTGGTTTTCCGATCTAATTACATTGGGCGACAATTTCAAAAGTTTTACCATTTCGTAATGCTATGACCCTGGCTGTTCAAAAGTTAATGGGTTCATCCTTGGGTGAAAGGGAACTTGTGTGCCACATTTGGTTGAAATCCGCCTTGAGATATTTGGCGAAAACAATAAGCCTGCGACTTTCGTCGGAGGCGGGCTTAATGATGATCCAAATCACGTGTTTTCCATTGTTCAGCCAACTGTTGATTGGCTGAACACACCTGATTGAGTAGATCAGGCACAAATGGAAATTGATCATTAGTCGGGGTCTCGAAGACCAGGATTGGGAATCACCGATATCGCAGAATATGGATCTGCTATTCTGAGATTCACTTTTTGTTGTGTGATCTACAAGATATGCTCTTCTTCTTCACAGGTCTGTCGGGAGATAAACGAGTTGAAGGAAAATTGGATGTTTACCTTCAAAGGAACCACCCAGAGCACTATGCAAAACTGTTGAGCACACATATTTTGTAACAGATATGTAGTGTCTGCAGTAGCTTACTAGTTGTTTGCATGTACATCGTGTACAATAATTATAACCTTGTAGACATTTCATAATTGTGAAATAGAAAATTTGCACAACTGTTCAATATGACCAGTTGTTTTCGTCACACAGTATGATGGCAAATACAGTATGCAAGTAACTTGGCAAATATGGTATCGGAAGAATTGCACATTGATGGGTGTCGTTATTAAAGAATCACGTTTAATATGATGAAGCTGTTCAAGATTTGGAGATTTGTTTGGTTGAAGTGAAAAGATGGATGTCATCTAATTTTTTTCCACTTCTGAACTCAGAGAAGATTGAGTTGAGTAGTGGTCCTGCTAGACGGACGCATCTTCATGATAAATTTACATGGTCACTGGGTGGCTGTGATTAATCGTAGTGAAAGAGTTAAAATCTTTAATGTGACTTATTTATTTTGGCCCAACTCTGTCTTTTGACTTGCATTTTAGTGAGGTGGCTGCTCGCTTTCATTTCCGTAACAGTGCAGTAATTAGCCCGATCTTGTCCATGGCTGAAGCAGAGACACTGATTCATGCTTTTGTGTCCTCAATAATGAATTACTTGCGGCAAAACAGCATGAGACATCTTCAGATGATTCAAAATACGGCCGCTGGGGTTTTAACTAGAACTTTGAAATTCGATCACATTACTCCTGTTTTGGCCTCCATTCAATGGCTCCCTTTGTGAGAGCAGATTTTAAGGTCTTGTTGGTGACATAAAATACTGAATGGGCGTGCGCCTCCTTACCGCTTAGAACTTATTAAACATTACTTGCCATCTTTAATCCTACTGTCTCAGGATGCAGGTCTACTTTGCGTGCCGAGGGTTCAGAAGAACTCTGCAGGCTGTGGAGCTTTTGCAAATCATGTACCTATTTTGTGGAACAGTCTACCTTCCAATATCATCAAGTCCACTTCTGTGGAATCTTTTAAGGCTCACCTTAAAACATATTTATTTTCTGTTGGTAAGTTAGTTTGTGGTTTTAACATTTATTTTAGTCGTATGTTTAAGGTTTTTTTGACATGTTTGCATTTAGTGTTTTAATTTTTGAATTGTTCTTATGGATGTTAATTTGCTGTGTCTTGATGTTTTATTATGTAGAGCACTTTGATTTTTTTATTTTTTTTGCCTGAAAGTGTCATAAATGAGATTATTATTATAACACGTTAATTGTGGAGTTTCTCAGGATTTGATCTTAAGACTGCAATTTTTTTAATTTATATATGCCATTGGGATGATTTTTGTAGCTGTTCAACAGTATTTTATTTGTAGAAGATACAACTTTACACTATTCAGAAAGGAATTTTAGCTGTTGAAGTTAGTTGAAATAGAAATGGACAGTTAAAAACTGGTTTCAAATTACCCTTGAATCTTGAAAAAAACAGTGTATATGATATTTAGTGACCTCATAAGTAATACGGAGGCAAAAATAATTCTAAAAATATTGAAAATGAAGGCATTGTAGAGGTTTCTGCTGGTGTAATGACAGACAAAAAGTTATGTTGGAAAAATCATAACTAGGATGCTAGGATAAAATCAAAAATATCTAGATTGATAGTTCTTTTGTACACAGCAAAATTCTCATGTTAATTCAACTCTCACACACACACACACAAAATATCTATTTCCCGAAGTTAATATACCATGTTGGCCCGTCTCATGTTCGGGCCAAAAAAAACGAACCTGATATATATATTTTTGGAAAAATACTTTCTGAAGGCCAATTCTTGAACATTTGAGAGGGGGAAAACCAGACTACATTGCATAAAGCAGTAGTACAATAAACGGTGCAACAAACACTGCGACTGGCTTACCTTGGCTTCTCAGATCATCATATTGGTCAGTCAATTCTCCACAGGCAGAACTTTCCACGGATGCTTTCTGTGCATCCAGGACTTTTCAGATGGATAAATCCCAAAAAGCACCTCAGAGATTCCTGTGAAGGGATGAGGAAAGTCACTGGAGATTTTAAAAAAAAAAAATCTTTAACTGTTTTGATGTCTAGAAACAAACAAAAATCAAAACAAATGCAATAGGGTCCTCCCAAGCCAGCTATCGCTGGGTGCTTGGACCCTAACGAGGAGTTGTTGCGTGAACTCTGCAGGAGGAGCTGCTGGGCAGTCTGTTCTGAGGACGATAAAGGAGGAAGTAAACTTTGCACGACATGGTGTGATTCTTCTGCTCTCTTTATTAAGACAAAACCTCTCCTGATGCAGTTTGAGGAGTGAAAATAACATGGGTCCACTGTTGAAATAAAATTAGGGTGGGGGCTACTTTGTTACAGCAGCAGCAGTCAGGAAAGGAGTTCACTCTGACGTGGAAACGAGTGCAAGAGCCTCTGGAAGAACTGTAAATGATTATTTATTCTGATATTTGTGAATGTTTTATGCTGGTTCTTGTGGTGATCTTGCTAAAGTTGTGATAAGTGACTGTGGTGTTAAAATGCAGAGAAGTAAGATTCAACACCATGAGTGTAAATTGTACCCAACAGCATGACTTTCACCTGTTCTTGGGTGTTCTGGGGAAGTTGTTTAATAATAAAAACAAAGAGTGCAAGAGTTAAAGTGTTATTCTAACACTCTCTGGTGTTAAATATTGCACAGTGTTGGACTTGTTTCTTCAGTTTGATCAAATAAGCGGTGATTCAATAGATCGATGTTACAAAATGAATGTGCATGCTCAGCGGTGCGTAAATCTTGTGCGATGAAGTGGGAAGTCCCACTTTCGCTATCAGCTTTGGGGGGGGGGGCAAAGCGTTAATCCAAGTGCATATTCCATCCAAAACACATCCGTCTTCCACTGACAAGTTGGTGGCGATGCTGTACACCTTTCCTTGTGTCATAAAGGCCGTAGCTTTAGATTTCATGTGGCATTTCTTTCCGTCACCGGGATGAAACTGGATCTGCTGCACGTACCAGAAGAACTTGAATGCTTTCGTGGCCTTGTATGCACGAACCGGTAGTCCATCGAAAGTTTTATCTGTGCTCTCCACTAAATATTGCCTTATTGCTCCGATTGTCACATCCGATGCACATTTTAAGGCACTTTGTCCATCCTTCTTTGGGCAAGATACGGGCATTTGTCTCAGTGTTGTCCATAGGTTCAGTCATGCCGGTGTAGCCCACGTGGAGCAGAGAACTGCTCACTTTAAAGCTTTGCACGCCAAGGCGTTCCACGCGAGTGACTTCCTGAGTGCTTATCATGCACGCACCAAACATTGCAACACCCGTCTATTCTTGACAAGTGTAATCTAACTCTCTAAAGGTGTTGGTTCGTCCACGAGTTGAGTGACAAATGAGAAAAAGGAGCTTTTCTGAAACACACTGTGAGTTTTCATTGTTGGTGCTGTGACAGTGCTGTTGCCTCACAACCAGCAGGTTGTGGGTACAAAGCCAACTCAAGGGTTTTGTCTGTGGTAATCCTTCCTACAAATAATGCCCGAACAACCATACTTATAAATCTGAAGTGGTTTTAAGTACTCTCTGTAGTTTTAAAAAATACGCTTTCATGTGCCATAAAGTCACACTACAAGTTTGAGAAAATTACAACTATTAAGGAGTTAATATTTTAACAACATCAAAATTGTAGCTAACGCAGAACACGTGAAAATAGTGTATAGGAATAGTGTTAATTTTAACACCGGGGGTTGAATTAATAGAGGATTTTGCTGTCACTTTTATAAACATTACAGATTAAGTTGTTTTAATGGTTTTTGTTTTGTTGTTTGCTTGATACTGTAAATGAATGGTCATGCTGTTCAGTCTCCACTAACTTACTGTGTTGTACTGTATTATACTGAGAAGGCAGATGTCACTCCCTCAAGAAGAATGAGTCTGTGGTTGATTGCCCATCACTGTATTATCTTTGATTCCTTTCAGAAATGAAGACCTCATACAGCGATGTGTGTGCTTCGTCTCCATGAATAAATGGATCATATATCAATAGGTGGATTCTCCCTTGTTTGTTATGTTACACAGTAAATTTTACAGCATTAAACCGGTTCTGCAGTGAGTACATATTCAGGTATATAAGTGACACAATTTTTGGAATTTTGTACACCACCACAATGGAGTTGAAATGACACAGTCAAGAGGTGCTGGAAGCTTTAATTCAAAGGGTTTAACAAAAATATCGCATTAACCCTTAAGGAATTGCTGCAATTTTTATACACAGTCCCTCCATTTTCAGAGGCCAAAAGTATTTGGACAAACTAGCAATTATATGGATTATCATTAATACTTGGATGAAAATCATGTGCAGTCAATGACTGGCTGAAGTCTGGATCCCATCACCATCATCGGGTCGAGGTTGCTGAACAGGATGCAACATCTCGGGCATGGACTACTCCCCTCCAAACTTCTCGATCCTTCGTACCAGTGCAGAGATTGCCAGTGTTGTGGTATCCTGTGTCTTGCTTGAGGGTATTGATGTATGGGCTTCTCTGTCTTCCTCTTTTGGCCTTTCCTTGCCTCGGTTCCCAGAGTATAAGGGGGGAAGCAGCCAGTTCCCGGATGTCGCACGCAGTGACCAGCAAACTGCAATCTCTTTCTCCTGATCTTCTCTGATACCCGAGGCATAGAGGTCTGAATTCCTTGTTTGACTCTCCCAAGATATATTCATTGCCATGCAAAGCATTCGGATGTAACACCCATCGAGAGCTGTCTCTCTCTCTCCTGTGTGGCCATGAGAGTCCAGGACTCTGCGCCATAAAGCAGCACTGACTCCACAGTGGCTGGATCCCATGGACGTCACCAAAAGCTGAGTTTCCTCCCTTGAGATGCTTTTTCAGGCCTTTACTGCAGCTTCCTTCAGTTGCTGCTTGTTTGTGAGTCTTTCTGCTTTCAGTTTTGTCTTCAGTAAGTGAAAAGCATGCTGTGTTGGGGTGATGTCATGTGACTGGCTTGGCCATAGAAAAATATTCCGTTTCTTTACGCTGAGAAGTTCTTGGGTTGCTTTGGCAGTATGTTTTGGATCATTATCCATCTGCACTGAAGCGCTGTTCTCTCTGTTTGGCAGAATGTGGCTGAATCTGCAGACAGTATAGCCCTAAACACTTCAGAATTAATTATGGTACTTCTATCCACAGTCACATCCACAAGAAACACCACTGATCCAGTGCCATTGGCAGCCACATATGCCCATGCCATAACATAGCCTTCACCACGTTTGACAGATGATGTGGTTTACTTCACTTCACAAGCCATTCCTTTCCTTCTTCATACTCTTCTATTCCCATCATTCGGGTAGAAGTCGTGGTTTCATCTGTCCAAAGATTCTTGTTCCAGAACTGAGCAGGCTTTTTAAAATGTTTCTGGCAAAGTCTGCTCTGGCCTTCCTGTTCCTCAGCAATCCCCGTGGTTTGTACCTTGTCCTAAACCCTCTTTTACATTCATGAAGGTGTCTCTTGATTGTAGGCTTTGACAATTACACACCTGTCTCTTTGAGAGTGTTCTTGACTTGGCTAGATGTTGTGAAGGTGTTTTTCTTCACCAAAGAAAGAATTCTGCCCTCATCCACTTTAGTTGTCTTTTGTAGTTTTCCAGGCCTTTTGGTGTTGCTTTGCTTACCAGTGCATTTCTTCTTTTTATACTCTCTTTATGTTTAAGGTTGGGAAAAATAAATTTTTGAGCTTTGCTGCAGCTGCCCCATTGATAGCAATTGTGGGAAATGTCCTGGTGATGTCACCAGAAAAAAAAAAACCCCAATAAACTGTGTCAATGACGCCAAGTTCATCCGGTTTTATTCTCTGAACTATTTCCCCACATTATGCAGTTCAAGAAAATGACATACTGTAAATAAAATTCTTTACCAATAGCTGTAAATTTTCACGAATCATTTTAGCATTTAGACTATTGTGTAAATACACTTTTGAATGAAACTTGAACCACCAGGTGAAATGTTTACAGCAGTGTGTGAACTGTCTTGGGGGATAGTTATTTAAACACTGCTGGAAATATTTTTGCTGGTAGTTGAGGTTCTCTTCCAAAATCTTTACGACAATGTGTATGTTTTCTTTAGTGGTGTCTTATTTTGGTGAATTTTTTTCTCAGAAACCATGCAATTCTGGAGTATATCTTATTTTTGGTGAATTTCACTGTTTTCACCACCAAGTCTATATTTTTCACAAAATTTCAAAAATTCCACAAGGAAAAATTGTGAACAGTGCTTTGATTAACCAAAGAAAACCTTCAGAATCAAAATCCACCAAGAACTGAAGGAGAAGAAGCATTTTCGGTGGATTTTACAGTTTTCTCCACAAAAAGTCCATATTGTCCCTCAAATTTCAAAATTCTGCGAGGAAGAATTCTGAACTGTGCTTAGATGACGCAAACAAACCCATTAGAATCAAAATCCATCAAGAACTGAAGGAGAAGAAGCACTTTCTATGAATTGTGGACAGATGGACGCTTTGCCATGACATTAGCTCATCATTGTCACATGTAGGAAAAAAAAAATCAGCTCTGGACTTAACATTGTACACAGCAGCACAATCCTGCCGCTATGAGTAAAAAAATAATATTCACAGTATATCAGATTTAAAAACTGAGTTTTATTCTTACATAGTTAGGTCAACAAATGTTTGGACTTGTTACATTTTTGTATTTCTTCACTTAAGCCAGTCATACAATATACAGTAATACAATCCAAATGTGTGTTGTGGCAGGATTGTAGAAAAACGCATCATATTGCAGTGTGCATGAAGTAACTGCAATGGGAACTTGTGTGTTGCTGAGATAAGGACGCATCGCAGCGGTTTGAGCATTTTAAAAACTTCTGCGATGCAGATGTTTCTGTATTTCCTATATTACATCATAATGTCTATTGCATGGTGTTACATACATGTTATTACAGGCAGAGAGACACACAGGTGTGCACATACATGCTAGATATTTGCACATGATACAGATGTAATGACACACACACTTGCCAAAGTCCACCAGACTTCCATAAAGAATTTAAGTGAGGTGGAGAGGCATGATCCCATTGTTGAAACCTCAAATGAGAGCAGTTGAAAGAAAAAATAAGCTGTGTGCCACGAAAAGACCAGACTTGCAAGGTGCCATAGAGCTGAAAAATATTAAGAAAATTGTATCTGTTGCGTCGTGTCATTTGTCCTGTGACCGCTGTGTTCAGTGTTTAGATTTTGATCACCTGATATTATTTTATGCTTTCTCCAGTCCTGAGTTTCTAGTGTTTTTCAGCCACATTTCATTTGTTTTTGTATTAAGTATTTTTCAGTTTCCCTCTTGTTATTTTGTCTTGAGTTTTGTTCTGCACTCAGTTTGTGTTCACAGTGTCTGACACGTCTCTGTGTTCTTGTGGGTGTGTCTCTCACTGTGCACCTGAATTCACTCCCTCATCACAGCACCTGTCTTGAGTTCACTCATTATCTGTTTCACTATTTAAGCCCTTCACAGTTCAGTGTTCTTTGCCAGTTCATTTTGTCTCCATCCCCTGTGTCACCCTGGGTTCTTGCTTTGTATTTCACTCAGTGTTTGGTGTTTAGTATTTAGTCTTTTGTATTTTAGTGTTAATTCTTGTTAGTACTCCGTTCATTCACCCTGCCCCTTGTTAACTGTTTGTTTGTTTATAGCACTGGTGGTGCTCTTCCTCTGTTCCTGGCCCTTTCTCGCATTCCTTCTGGACTCCTCCCGGTGCCTGACTTCTCGTGTCTACCCGACCTGGACTTCCCTTCTGATGCTCACTGGTCCCTCCTGGGTTAAGTACTTTGTTCACGTCCTCCTTTGACCTTGACCTTTTATTTTGACTTCACTCACGGTTGACCTTTTTGACATTCACTCCTGAACTCCTTTTTGGTCTCGTTTTGCTGTTTTGTTTTCAATCAACTATTATCACTTACCTTTGGCCCTGCTCTCTGAGTCTGTCTGCAGTTTGGGTTCAACTCAAGAACTAACCATAACACAGAATGATAAGACATCTGGAGGCTTAAAGCTGAATTGCCTAGAATCAAATGTTAAATTGGTTAGAAAATCTTAACCATGTCACAAGAATTCATTTTATGCCTGTGACAGAAAAAAAAATCTGCAGTGGATATATCACAATGTTCGTTTTGGTCAAATAAG
>OMMV01202418.1:0-11277 GCA_900302635.1 Chatrabus melanurus
TATACTCCTCCAGGGTGGGGTTCTGTATTGTTAGCTGTAAACAGTTGTAGGAGTAAACAATAGCCCCGTTTCGCTGGAGGTTGTCAGAATCATTACCATCTTCATAGAGTCATTAGGCTCATGTCCCTTTGGGGGTTGGGTGAAGCGGTTCTCATTCTACTGGCAAGGGATGAAAGGACAACATTGTAAGTTGTGGACAAGTGGTGTCTTAGCCCTCCGCCCCTGTTCAGGGAAAGTTTTTCCACTCTAACATGGATGGCTTCCTTTCTCTCAAACCATCTATGTTCCCGGTCCAGAAGGTGAACTTTCTCCTCTTCAAAGGAGTGTCCTTTGTCCTTCAGGTGAAGGAACCCTGCTGAGTCCTGACCAGAAGAATTGCATCTCCTATGTTGGGCCATTCGTTTATGTAATGCCTGTTTGGTTTCTCCAATGTAGAGGTCAGAGCACTCCTCACTGCACTGAAAGCCCAGTGGCCCGTGGTCACTTTAATCCACCCCTGACCACAGCTGAATATGAACAAATATAAATGTTCACCGACCACACAAACTGTATTAAGGAGCAGCAGAGTTCAGACAGTCTGAGTTGCCTACAGGCTACAGTGCAGTATAGTGTGTGAACCAGCACAAAAAACAACAGTTTTTGAACCCCAGAGAGAACCGTGCCTGGCTGCAGCAGATAGATGGCTACTTTTGGAAAGTGGGGGTGGACCGGTTGTCTGCCAGACCCAGGGTGGTTCTGTAGTGTGGGGTCGTTCACTGTAGGGCGCTGTTCAGGTCCACACCTGAGGTGGCTCATGTGGGTGGGGCACCTGGAACATCTTTTCTCTGAGCAAGGGTGACCATCTTCCAATGGTGTCACATTTAAACATTAAACTCCTCAATTTTCTCATTATTTTGTCACAGTTCCAGCCTATTGTGGAGAAGCCTTATTACAAGTTATCAATGAGACAAAAAGCCTCTGCATCACTTAAATAGCCATCATGTTCTTCTTTGGGGAGGTCAGAAACAATGTAGACGTGCAGCAGTGCAGGAGTAAGAACTTGCTTTCAGTGAATACTCTTGTGAAGTACCTCCTCCAGCCAGAAGATGGCTCTTGTAGTGAGCTATTGGTCCTCCACAGTGCTACTGTGCATGAGCAAAATGACGACTGTAAACTGTTAAAAAGTTATATGTTTTAATCAGTTTGGGGTTAAGAGGCAAATCAGGACTGAATGGAATCAAGAGATCAGAGGTGATTTCCAGCCCTGATCTTTCTGTGTCAGCTTCATCTTCTGACTCATGTCAATAAATAAAAAATTGTTTCAACGTCATGGAAGGCATGACTTTTTTGCGCCAGTGGTGCAGCAGGGTAATGGCTCATGTCTGTGTGTGTCTGTCTGCCTATGTACAAAATAACTCTGAAATGGGTGAGCAGGTTTTCATCAAATTTGGGAAGAATATTCCTTGGGAGAGTGTCTCAAGATGATTGACTTTTGGAACAGGTCAGTTAAAGGTTAAGGTAATCAAAAAAAAAACAACACATTTCTCAGGATGTCTCCACAACCAGTAGGGCTCCAGAGGTGATATTTTAAGTTTATAAATCTTTGTTTCTTTTGGCTTCTCCCGTTTTTGCTTGGGGTCACCATAGCAGATCCGGTATGGAACTGCATGTTGATTTGGCACAAATTTTACGCCAGATGCCCTTCCTAATGCAAGGCCAGATGTTCAAGGATAATGGGGCACGGGTGGTCTTGGACTGGGGACCTTCTTCTTGGGAGACGAGTGTGCTAACCACGTGCTAAAAGTGATGTCATATTGATGTCACTAAAATGTCATGACATGATGTCACAATACATTTCCTGGATATCTGCACCCAGTGGGGCTAAATGAACAAAGTCTGGCTTATTGATCTTGTTGCTACCGCTCCTACTATATCTTGAAATGACTATCATACTCTTACAGCACAGTATCGTGCAATAATTTTATTTGTCCAAACCAGCATATGTGCCACCTGACATCTTTAATTGTGTTTCCTGACACTGCTACACATTGTAGGCTGAACTCTGCCATAGCCAAACTCAGTACCTGCTGGGTGCATGATTAGCTGTGACCATTTACTGGCAGTTCTTGCACTCTCACAGCAAAGGAGGGCAGTGACACGGTTATACAGACATGACCAATGTCAGCTGCAAACAGGTCAGAGGTATGCTTCAGCCTAATTAGACTTCCTGCTTTATGGCTTTTTCTCCACAGAGCAATGCAACATATGCGGGGCGAGCTGCAATTATCTGCCCATCACAGACGAGGTGAGTCTGCACCATACAGTTATGTCCACATATATATTGTGACATTGAGATTTTTCTGTTGCTGTTATTTTAGCTGTCTAGCATATTCAAGTTTTAATGAAATAATGGATGTGGGTTCATGGTGTAGATTGTTGTTTTAAAGGGATAGTTCACCCTGTGAATTAGTGAATAAAGTGAGCGTCTGTGTATGGACAACTATTTTGCATTCCTTTTTTGTTAAAGTGCCTGTAAAGTGAAATCCAATCTGTGTTTTCAATTTGTCAAACCACAGAAAAACATGTTATTAAACATGTTTTTAATTTTTAATTTTTTAATGATTAAAAATATCGCTAAGTATATAAAATTAGGTTTGAAAATCGTGTAAAAATCAGCAGCATTCTCTGCTCTCAGACTGTGGGAGCGTCTCGGCTGAAGGCACTGAAACCACACCCGATTGCGTGGGGAGGGTGTGGGGGCAAGTTTTTTATTTTATTTATTTATTTTTAAGCTTTATTGAACAACACGGAACATACAAACATTCGGCGAGAAGGAACAAACTTTCCACAGAAGACTACAATACACCATGTGAAAGGAAACAAAATAAATAAAACAACAGGGGGATTAGTACAACCGTTGTCTAACAAGACTCAAAGTTTGAGCGAGAAGACCACAGATGCTGCTTCTTCTTCTAATTATTCTTTAACGGCGGTTGGCAACCTGCGTAAAAGGTGCATTACCGCCACCTCCTGCTCTGATCAGAGATTCAAATCGGCTCCAGCTTTATATAGGCGTAAGCAAATGAAACCGCAGTGCGTAATGCGTTTCAGTTTAAGCCACCACCCAAGAAATCATGAACTCAATAGTGATGAAACACAGAAATCCAGTCTAACTCCAAAAAGAAAAAAAACACACACATGGTTCAACACATTTTAACATATGATCAGCAAAGCATTTCTAACATGTAGAATGTGTTTTGAAGCAAATCTCAAATTTGCTTTACAGGCACTTTAATTTATCTTGTTGTTCATCAATTGAGTTGATTTTAATCACTCTTTAAATGGCTAATTGTGCGAGAAACAATTTTTCCATAGTCACATGATTCGATCGGGAGCACTGATGTCGCACGCCGCGTTGTTTTGGGATGTCGAAAGGCGTACACACATAGTGGTTTGAGCCACAACAGGAAGATCTGCACCGAGATTCCTACATCACTAATGTAGATGGTGACATGTCTCAACATGGTGAATATCCGTTCAGAAATTACATTGATTTTGGAGAGTGGTGCGCATGCGACCGCTATCAAGCGTTTAGTGTTCCTATCACTAACGTTCGTTGCCACAAACTGGAAGAACTTAAAACTTTTCGTTATGCAGCAGACAGTAAACGGGATGTTTTCAATGAGAGGACGACAGAAAATTCCTCCACTGCTTGCCGAGAGCATGCGCTGTCAAAAGTTACAAGTTTTCAACTTTTTCCTGTAGCTACAGCAACAAGGACAAACTGGATTAGGATTATAGACTCTGCCAGTATATTATTGCTGCATGCCAGATGCAAGGACATTAGTTGGAAAATGATGCAAGGGGTTAGACTCATTCCTTTCCCACATACAGTGAGGGAGAAGCAGCGCATTAACGCATGGAAAAGTGATTGTCTGAACCTCTGGTAAAATGAAATCACTCAGTTCATTAGAGAAATGGGGTTCTGAGAAGAGTCTAATTCAATAACAGGCGACATTCACACTTGGAAGCTAAAGTACACGTGACGTCTTGCATCTCGGATCTGAGCACGTCATCACATCATTGCGGGGAATATATCTGCGCCCTTGGCACCCTTAATTTTGGAATAAAAAAAGGATATATTGCGATTCAGCAGAATCAAATTAAAGTTAAAATACTGAGATTTATCAGAATGAACATTTTCACCAATTCCTTGATTTTTAAAGATGGATATCATGGGTGAATTATTCCTTTAACGAACAAGTTCACTTTTTTACCACCGTACTCATCAAAACATTAACAATTAAGCTTCTGAGTGCTTTACTCATCTTTGACAGTTGCATCATATGAGAGAAATGCCATGTTAAAAAAATTGCTATGAAAGGAAATACATGGGTGACAATAGGGCATCATGTACAGCCAGGTCCATAAATATTTGGACAGTTATGTACTTTTGCCTCTGTACACCACCACAATGCAGATGAAGTGAAACAATCAAGACATGTTTAGAAATGTAGACTTTCACCTTTAATTCAGTGTTCAATAAAAGCATTTAGGAATTATAGCCACAGTCCCTCCATTTTCAGAGGCCATAAGTAACTGGACAAACGAACATAATTCTAAATATAAGGATTAAATCATCACTTTTACAGCCAGTTTTCTTTAGACAAGTCAGGAGATGATACATGAACACTTCCAAGTCACTGAATATATCTTGGACTTCATTTACATCAGTCATTAAGAAATGTAGTGTAAGAGAAAGTTCTGTCTGGAAGACTCAGATTTCAAACTATTAATTTATAATCAGCAACAGCCATAAATTCTAATAGGAAGCAGCTTGTTACCCATTTAGTCATTAACTCACGACCAACAGGAAACGTGCGCGTACATTTAAAAAACCGTCAGTTCTAACTCAGCTCTCTGCTGCTAACAGTACTCTGACTTTGACGCTGCCTCCTCCACACTACCACCATCAGCGGTCCCTGTCTGACACCGAGGGTGTAGGCTACTCGCTGCTGCCTTCTTTCAACGGCAGGATCCGAGATCTACGTACCCCTGCGATCTGTTCGTGACGGGGACCTCCTGTTCTAATGGCTCATTCACACTATGGCGTAAAGTGTTTGACACTGGCCGACATAACAGATTCTCAAAAATCTCTGTGAAATGCCGGAGAAGGCTCGCTCCAGGGGAAGCGGGCCATGTCGGGCTGCATCCAGTCAAGCCTCCAGCATTGGCCGGCGGAAGCGAACGGAGCAGTAACGGCGTACTAGCGGAGGTGACGTAGTGGTTGCGGAGCTCAACTCATGTGTTTTAGCATGAACGTTGAAGATTTTAAGCATGTTGAAATTTTTCCGGGACCACTACGAACACCAGCGTTGCCTGACTGACATCAACTTAGCTCCTGTGGACTCTGGCGGACCTCAGCGTTGGTAGATGTTTATCAACTTTTCACTCTCCAGCGGCAAACGCCGGGATAATCGTCAGAGGGTGAATGGGCCATTACATATTCTCTTTGTCATCACAATGGATTAAAATCATTTACTTTATTCTTGCCTCCTGAGTCTTGCTGGTTGAACTACAAACAGTACGGTAAATATGTCTGGAGTAAGCAGTTCTCAAAAACTTGAGTGACCATGGAAGGAGACTAGTGAGGGAAGCCACAAAGACACCCTTGACAACTCTGTAGGAGTTATACGCTTCTGTGGCTGTGATTAAAGAAACTGTCCATAGGGCAACTTTTGTCTGTTATACAGCTTCATGGTGGAGCAGCATGGAGGAGGATTTTCTTAAAAAGATGTGAAATTTCAGCTACAGTTTGTCAGAACGCACATGGGAGACTCGAGCCTAGATTTGATCTGTTTTCTTGTTTTAAATCCTGTGTTTTGCACGGCCACTCAGTCTTGGAAAATTGCCCACTCCAGACAGATTTACTGTAAAATACTATATATTTCTTATTGATTGATGCAAATGAAGACCAAGACATATTCAGTCACTTGGAAATGTTCATGTATTCATCCCCTGACTTGTCTAAAGAAAACTGGCTGGAAAAGTAATGATTTGTTTTAGAAAAAAAATGCTTATGTTTAGTTTGTCCAATTACTTACGACCTTTAAAATGGAGGGACTGTGTATGCAATTCGCTGTAATTTCAAAAAGGTTAATGTGATTATTTTTAAACTCTCTTGAATTAAAGCTGAAAATCTGTGCTGCAGGCCTCTCTTTAGGTGATCTGTGGAGTAATAACCCTATTAGCTGCACAACTTTCTGTTGTAGATGAAACAACAAGAAAAGGTGTTTTTCAAGGATCCCGTGAAGCTCATCCAGTCTACTGTCGAGCACATCTCACAGGTTTGTCTCTTCTGCGTTCACCTCTTTGCTCTCAATTTAAACAGCGCAATGTCAGAGCCATCAATTAATAACCAGTCACTGAGGAAGATGTTGCTTCTGATAGAATACTATTCCACAAGAAAAACAGCATCACTTTACCATCTCCATGTCATAAGATCATTTGAGAAGGTGGCTGCTTCCAGACTCACTTGTTTTCATCAAAGGATCTTTGAACAGAGGCTTTCACACTGCACAGATTGCACTTTTTCAGAGGATGCAGAAGGAAAGAGTTACAGCACACTTTAAGCGTAAATCTGCTGAACTGGAAAGGCGTCTTAAGGAAGTCAACGAGCAGGGCTACAGGTGAATTCAGTATGTACAACACCCAGCTGCGCCTGTGTAAATATTACCCACAACTGCGATGCTACCATTTCCACGTCTGTTACCACAAGGCAACTGTCAGAGCTGAAAAGAGAGAATGCCGAATTAAAAAAGCAAGTTTCAGAGCTGAAAAGAGAGAATGCTGAATTGAAGAAACCACTTTCTCAGAGGAGGGTAAGTTCCACAAGAGTCTGATGGAAATGTAAAGTTGTTATCCTTAAATGCCAATGTTCCAATAATATAAATAAAACCTACATATTGTGATTATTTAATTGCTGCAGGTATCACCAGGACAGTTTCAGACAGAGGGGTAATGCCATAAATACTCTACCCATCATAGTCTAGCAGGAGAAATGGGTTCCCATGCAGCCCCCCCCCCCTGTAAAAACATTTTAAGCATCCCTAGGACATCTGTATAAAGAATTTATATGTTGCCAATGGGAAAAAAATGCCCCAGAGGCTAAATTAGCATATTTCCAAGCCACCACCCACATCAACTAAAATGCTAAGTGTCATATCCCATTAGAAAATAAGTCGATTTTGATGATCTTGGTGTTGATATTATGGGTTTTCAGGGTGCTGAATACAATAATGAGGTTTCCAAAACAGTTGGAGGTCAAGGTCACATGATTCAAGTAAAGGTCAAGGCAATTTTTTATGAAAATTGTTTTACTTTTGCTTCCTGACATGCATCATTTTCACTGTGCTCCCATAAAAAATTAGAATAGAAGCTTAATTATTGCTTTTGAAACATTCATTATAACATAGTTTGTGTTTTAAATGTTTTTATGTTTGTCAACATTTGCAACAGATGTCCTAGGGATGCTTAAAATGATTTTGGATTTTAGTTGGCGGGGATGCATGGGAACCCATTTCTCTTGCTGGGCTATAATGTTGCACAAGTTTTTCAGTATTATAATTTTTAAACAATAGAATATTAACTTAGTTTCTTTTTCATATGTTGCATTCAAAGGATATCGCGCCCTGTGGCCGTCACTTCCCCAGGTAAACCCAGCGAAATTGTGATGACTATGAGATCTCAACTTCGCCAAGAAACAAGTGGGAATACATAATATAAAGCCTCATATGACTATACATAGGAGCTCAATCGTTTGTCTTCATTGCCCCAAGACAACATCCCTGTACACACATGTAGCTGAAGCAGCAAACTGGCTTTAAACAGTTAACCGCACATTCCTGACTCAACTTCTTCTGACTCGTACCCCTTTTCCAAACTGAAATCCCACATCTATAACCGCTGTTGAAGTGATGATGGCACCCAGGCTGTGAGGCCAATGTGGAGGTTCAAGATACAACCTGCTTTTACAGCGTTTGAACATCAGTCGATCAAGTCCATTAAAGTTAGGGTGGACCATGTTGGAAAAAAGTTGTGCAAGAACCATCTTAACCCTCGTTTCATAGCGAGGCTGAGAACTTTCCAAAATACCTTCGTGTATAAGATTTTGTGGCCCAGTTCATATCTTTGGATTCATTTTAATCTTACCTATCTATACACTAACTCGTACCATCTCCTTTGTTTTCATGACCAGTTACCCCTCGTTCAAGGAATATGGGGTATGTATCAAAATACTATGTATTAGTGGATGCCATCATTTACTTCATCATGTATGTGTACTTTTATGAAAACCTACCCGTCTTCAGTAAATTAAACTTCAGAGCCTCTCTCACCTTTTTAACGTGCTGTTTTAAGTGTCAGTCACATGGGGTCAGCTGAGTCCCAGGGGTGGGTCAGAGAAAGAGGTCGCAGTCTCTCCTCGCTCACTGTAAGCCTCCTAATTATATTAGTTTCATGCAGTCATCAGGTTTCAACTCTTGTTTGATGAAATGAAGCAAAGCATATTGTCCTCTTTGTTATTGACAGACTCCTGGATCAGTTACCTCCATTTCTAGTCACAGTTCTCTTCACGAACATGGACGCAGTAAGTGCAGTTGCAAAAAAAAAAGAAAAAAAAAAGGCATCTTAAAAATTGAAAACCTTCCATTCTGAATTAAAATCTTGCTTTTCTGTTTTACACAGGAACACCCACATCCTTTAACACTCCTACACGGTAAGAAATACCTATAAAAGCACTGTGTCATGCTTTGTACATTTTTTTTTTTTTTTTTAAACAAAATTAGTTTAATTACCCTTAATTGGAATAATCAGGTTCAGAAAATGAATGAGTTTAATTGCTGAAGCTGCTGGTTTGTGTAATCCTCAGCATACAGCGTCAGACTCCTAATGTCTTCCAGTTCCAATTGTTGAGTGGCTTGCCGCTACAGTCACCCAGACCTTTATGAAATGACCACATACCGGAGGATCCTCTGTCAGTTTAGGGGTTAGTAGGCATGGAGTACATTGGGCTGTGCATAAGCAGTTGGCACAAATGTTTGAATATGTTGAAGGTGGCGTGTAATGGTTTACTTTTGTCAATGTTGTCAGAACGTTGTTTTGGGGAATTACAACTGTCATATTTGTACAATTTGTGTTTCTTAACCCCACCAATGAAGTTACGGTGTGGCATCACTTGTGTCCATGAATAGACTTTAAAAACAAACAAAAAAAACCACACAAACAAGAAACCAAATGAACAAATTTTCAGAAAACTTGGTGAAATGATGGGCCCACCCTGGAACAGTATAAATGTTGGTAGAGATCTGAATAAGGGGTTTGAGCCAGAATGTTATTTTTACTATTTCAACAACAAGATTTGCAACATTTTGGGCCTTATTGTTTTCTAGCAACAGAATTTTAGAAAGTTTATCTCAGAAACATGCATATGTGATAATCACACAGCACTTACTTTTTGATGGTCAAAAAAGTTCAATTTGTTTTGAGAAACAAATGTGATCAGAATAAACTTGAGCCATACTACAAAAACATTGCTTACACTTGTTTTTTTTTTAAACAGCTTTACAGTGACAATTTTTCAAATAAGACCAGGGACGATCAAATTAATGCCACTTTTCTGACCATTTTTAAACAGGAAATCCTCAGATGAACACTTCTGCCTATTAGCCTTTACCCAACATAATACTTTGTCATTATTAGTAGAATGACAAAATACAGCACTAACCACTGCTTTGTCATCAATAATTTAGTTATTCAACAATTTGCAAAATATTTTTACTGAACCTGACTTGGTCTAAAGCACACTTTAGCACTTGTATGGCAACAAAAGTCTTAGTTCTTACAGTGTATCAAATCACTTTGGATTGTTATACATTTTGCTACTCCTGGGTATGGACCATCAACATCATGCACGTTAAGTATTAACTTAAATAGTTGGACAGAAAAAGATACTGACTACAGAGAAGGCAAACCGAAAGCAGGAAAATTTTAGCTGCAGTGCACGGCCTGCTACATCGCAAGCGGACAGATTTTTGGACTTGTTGTATGGTCTTGATTTTGTCACATTATTTCCAGCATTTAAAAACATTTCCCTTCTCATTGTGTCACAGACAGGTGTTCAGCTGTGATTCTTCAGTGGAAGAGCTGTGCTGACCTGTTGCTAGAACACAGTGAGCAGTCACTGAATCTGAGTCAAAGGTGAAAACAGATATTACCATCATTTTCAGGAAAAAAAAATTTATTTTTTTTAAATTAGAGCAAATAAAGACTTGGGAGGATAGAGATTTGATTAGTTGAATTTTGTTGGTCACTATGATAACACTCCGATTTCTGACAGTTTTCTATTATTTGCAGCCAAGTGCACAAGCATTTCATGAATCTGTCCAAGCTCCACATCTCCACACATCATTGTCCACGTGTGTGTGTGGGGGGGGGAGGGGGAGAGTTGGACATATACAGTCTACACACCCTTGGGCTTTTACACTTTAATTTCTATGCCATTTTGAAAGAAAAAAAAAATTCAGGCTTCTCTATATTAAAATGTCTAAAATTATCCTCTTTAAACTCAAACCAAAAACAAATCTCTACAACATGACAAATTAAATAGAAATATCAAAGCCAAAATATTGTGTTGCATAAGTAAAGGCACCCTTCAGTATAACAAGTAAGCCATGACTTTTATCCCAAGTTTTCTTGAGACAAGTCAGGGGATGAATACATGAACATTTTCTAGTCACTGAATATGTCTTGGACTTCATTCACATCAATTATTCAGAAATACAAACCGTATGGTACTCTGTGGTAAACCTGTCTGGAGCAGGCAGTTTTCAAAAACTGAGTGACTGTGCAAGAAGGAGACTAATAAAGGAAGCCACCAAGACATTCATAACAACTCTGGAGTTACATTCTTCTCTGGCTGTGATTGGAGAAGTTGTGAATAGTGCAGCTTTTGTCTGTTGCATCACCAGTCACAGCATCACAGTGGAGCGGAACAGAGAAGGACTTCAATACAAGGAAACGGATCAAATCGATGCTGGAGTCTCCCATGTGCCTTCTGGCAAACTGCAGCTGAACTTTCATGTCTTCTTTTCAAGAATATTCCTCTCTCTGCCACTCCATCATGATTTTGTGCAACTGTTGGTGCAAAATACAACATTTGCACTATTCCCCAATCACAGAAGAATGTAACTCCAGAGTTATGAATGTCTTGGTGGCTTCCCTCACTCGTCTCCTTCTCGC
>OMMV01202426.1:0-18719 GCA_900302635.1 Chatrabus melanurus
TGTCAAAACAGAGTGTAGATTTGGATTCTCTGAGGTCAAAAACCTATAAAAAGAGCCCTCAATTATAATCCTATGACTTTTGGTTGTGAAGTTATGAGAAAATCAAATGGCGACTGGCGGCCATATTGGATTTGTCCAATATGGCAGCTCCAATGATCGTCGACTCCGGCGCCCTCCAAAAAAGAATTTAGTATGACCTGGCCTACATCTGTGCCAAATTTCACACTTGTAGATAAATCTGCACACTACCCCCCAAATAACTACCGAAGGGCCCGAACTACTACTGGTGCAGCTGGACTCCTGCCCAAATCAGTGCATGACTATTGTTGGAGTTGAAAAGTTGTGAGATTCCAATATTGTCTTTAAAATCAGGGGTTCTGATCATTCAAATGAATTCTGTGAATTATGTAGCCAATTTTATTGAGCAAAAATGCAACTTGAAGCCATCAGCACTGATCACAAGTGAAGCAAACATGCTTTTAAAATCTTTGGCTTTACTAAAAAGTTTAGTATTTGTTCTGATTCTTCCAAAGTAGTTTGCTGTCTGTCTTCAAGCGCCTAAAAAGACCTGCCAAGCTTTTCACTTTTGATAAAGTCTGAAAGTTTTCTCAAGAAAGGGAATGTTTCAGGCACTTTGTAGAGTTGGAGGCAGGTTGATCTTCACGCCATCTCAAAAAGCACCGATCAGCTGGAGGGAACTTTTATCCAAATAGAAGGTTGACCGCTTTTTTGGAGACTTGGGGTTTCTGCCTGCTGCCGCTTCTGTAGACTGAAAGCTAAGCTGGAGATCAGAGAGTCTTTCATCGCCCACTGTGGGAATTGGTGTGTACCATATTCACGTCTATGTAACTCAGTTTAGCACTTTGATTTCGTTTGAGCAGTGGTCAACAGGAAGGAAAACATGAATATGTCACACCCTGACGCTGCCTTGCTTCACTGTTTGAGGAAGCTGACGTTATGCTTCCTATGAACACACCCTGACTTCCTCCCTGAGGTTAAATGTGAATCACTGCGTCTTGTTTCAGCTTCTGATGCGGGAAGTTTGTTGCCATAACCGGCAAAGGGCATAAAAAGCGGCGTCATTTGAGGCCAAGCTGACCGTGGTGTTCCCAGCATTATTGCGCTTGGATGTGGAAGTTCACGGCCATTAATGAGGAAGGAAGTGCAAATTCACTGGACGGTCGCGGGTGCGGGAAGTCTATCACAATAGCCGAACCTGCTCTCAGGAAATATGGGTGCTGCACGGTGACTCAGCAAAATCTGGTGCGGTGATTGAGAAATGCTCCAAATTAAAGTCGCACAGGGAGGTCATTCACAACACAAGCTCTTTTGAGATTAGGGTTGATCTTTCAAAAGGAAATTGCAGACCATTTGATCAGCTTATCGTTCTAATACCTTTATACAGGTACGCTAGCTCAAATAACATATACTGCGACTGCTACAACTGCGGTGATCCTCAGAGTTTTACTCACAGATTTCAGAGTTCCAGAGCTTAGACAGCAGGGAATTTGATCCATTTGATGGAGACTTGGTTTGTTGAGGAAATTAACGTGCCGAAGAGCTCCCTTGATCCTTGATCTGCCTTAAGTCTGTAATATGCCTCAACAATGTGATTGTTCTCTGCCAGGGGTGGAGAACAAAGTCAAGCCATGAAGATTGATTTACAGTTCTAGTTAAGTAAAAAAGACACATGACCATGACCATCAAGGGGTTGGCTCATTTGAACTCTTTACATGACATACAGCTCATACTCTCGTAGCCGGGGTAATGGCGCCGTCATATCTCATTGTAATTCACTGCGATTTGTGTGTACCCAGATTCCCCAGCAGGAGGCGATACATTTGCACCAAGCCACTGCTATGCACAGTGCATAAGCTTCAGGCTAACCGAGCACCTACATTTGTTCTGAGTCTGACGATGTTTTCACACAAAATCACGCGCGAAGTTGCTTTAACAACTTGATATCTTAGCATGTGAAAGACTGAAGATACATTGCTAACACTAGCCTGTTTTTAAAAAAATGTTATCCTAGCAAACTAACTAGCATAACTTTAGCTAGCTAGCGCTGTCTGAACCACCCTCGCTTGTTGCCCACTCATGCCGGACAGGTGCTCCAACATGACCGCATTTTTAGTTTGTAGCTTTAGCAAACATTTTCACAATGTAATGTCGCTAATTTAATGTTTTTTTTTTAAACTTCAATTTTTAATTTGTTTATACAGTGCCAAATTATAATAAAAGTCACCTCAAGATACTATACACGTGTAAGGTGTAGACCTTACGCACCCCCTGAGTAAGCGCATTGGTGACAGTGGCAAGAAAACCTACATGAGCATTTACTGATTTTACAGGTAGAAACCTCAAGCAGTAGAGCAGGTAGCTCAGTGGATAAGGACCTGGCCCACTAATATGTAGACCTGGGTTCGAATTCCGCTCGTGCTACCTGTCTGTGTCCTTGGACAAGACACTGCATTGTCTCAGTAAAATGGGTACGGGCCTTGGCTGGGAAGTAAGATGTGATGGACTGTCATCTCGTCCAGGGGGAGTCATGGACTCTACTCTAGATTCACTCCTCTAGAGCCCGACCAATATATCGGTTGACCGATATGAGCCTTTCACAAACGTATCGGTGTTATTTTTGCCGATATGAAAACTTTTATTTTGCCTAATAAACAATGCAGAAAAACACTTTGGCTGTTGGAAATGGTGTCATTACATAGTTTGTTCAGCAGAGGGCAGTCTGAAAGCATTGTTTATAATGCTGCCAAGCATGGGTAGGACCCCCATCACCCCTTGGTCACATTAGCTACAAGAGACAGAGAAAAAGTGACCAGCTGCCATTCATTTTCAATCAGAGTGGGCACTTTACAGTGACAAGAGACAAATGGTCGCTATGCTGCTGGATAGGCAGAGCCAAAATAGATGAGAAGTCTATTTTATGGAAATTCTGAGGGAAGCGACACAGTGACTGCTAATCTGATTGAAGGCAACGTGACGGCAGCGTGACGTTCATTGGTTGGTTGCTTGAACAAAATAATCCAAGATGACAGAATATGATCTCAGACAGCTGTATTTCTGTATAAATCTAATGTGTTTGGCATTTTTTGTCTTATTTTGGAAAAATTAGTGAGAAATGAACACTTTCATATATCGGCAGATATATCGGTTTTTTTACTCCCAAATATTGGTATTGTATCGGCCCCCAAAAAATCCATATCAGTCGGGCTCTACTCTCATCCACTTCACATCACGGAAACCGGAGATAAGCATTGGCCCGATGGCCCTCAGGATCTATAAGGGCTTATTAGTGGGCAGCACGGTGACTTAGTGGTTAAAACTGTTGCCTCACAGCGAGAAGGGCCCACGTTCGCTTCCGACCTGGTTCTTTCTGTGTGGCGTTTGCATGTTCTCCCCGTGTTTGCGTGGGTTCCCTCCAGGTGCTCCAGCTTCCCACTTCCAAAGACATGCAGATTAGGCGGGTGTACCCCGCCTCTTGCCCAATAACTGCTGGGATAGGCTCCAGGCTCCCCCGTGACCCTTAATTGGAATAAGCGGGTATAGAAAATGAATGAATGAAAATATTACCACACTCCTTTGGCTATGGCACATGGGTTTCAGCTAGTGAAGCTCTCTGACTGATCCAGCTGGAATGTAATCAGGTTTGTTTGTCGAGCTCATACTGTTGAGCAGGAAATCTTTGCTGTTTTGGAACCACAGCATTTTCAATCCGCAGCATGCAATGAAACCGTAATCAGCCTGTGCCTAGACTAGTAGTAGTCAGCTAGGTAAAGGTGAATGATGGAACATTTGAGAAAATGTACAATAGAAATCAAGAATCTTGGAAGAACTGTGGAAAAGTGTTTGATTGAGCTATCTACATGTGGACACCTACGTCTGTCCTCTTTGGCTTTAGATCTTTGGTCTTTAAATCTTTACTCCATTCTACTAGTAGTGTGGTAAGAGAGACAGAGAGAGAGACTGGTCATGGTCAGCCAGAATAGCATCCCCTTTTAGTCCAGTCATGATACGCAGGTAAAGCAATCTTTGCCAATATAGAACAGCTGGCAGGCGAATCTCAAGAGCAGAGAACATTTTACATCTGCAGATGATGACTCACACCGACAGTTTGCTCTGGCTTTGATGAGTTGACAATATGCTGAGCGTTGCTCCAAGGATCGGCCACTGAGTTCACAAAGTCTGCATAAATGCAAGCAAAACAACACACATCCTACCATCTGTTAAGTCTGATGGTAAGGGGAAAGCCCCGAAAGTGGCGACAGCTTGAAGTATTGTTTATCACTAAATCTAAATGAGCTTGTGAAAGACATATGGTATTCCTGTTATTCCGCCCATCTTCTCTACTGGTTCTGTTTTAAAGAGTGTTTTGTGCGTGCTGCAGTATCAATAAAAAAAGCACAAAAAAAGTGCCTATTTTACATTTTGGTAGATCAAAAAAATCTAACAGCTTACGTTCTCTTTTGCAAAAAAGTTTGTTTCCAACATAGGAACTCGTGGTCCATTTTAGGAGGTCAGACACCTTTGTGTGTGTCTCCACCGCAGGCGCTGCCCCTGAAAGGCGAAAGGCGAGATAAGTCAATGCTCTGGGGTAGGTACTTCTGAGTGGCCCTGAAAAACCGTAGGGCAAGGCTCGATGCTGAATGGTTATTAACTCATGCGGGAGAAGACTACAACAAGTGCCAAGTCACACTAGTGAAACAAGAGCAAGAGCAGAAGAACTGAGACAGAATAGGAATAGCAGAGGTGACAGATGGACCAGCGAAGAGGTACAGGCATTGCTAGCTTTCTTCTCGATAGACAAGGTCCAGCAAGCATTTGAGTCTTTGAGGAGGAATGAGAAAATCTATGTTGCAGCCCAGACTGTCACAGAAATATTACCTCACAACATACCTTAACTTCATGACCCCAGTGCGTCTTCACAGCAACGGACACACAACGGCTGAGTAGGCCAATTATGGGACCGTTCCTTTAAATGTTCTCAACATCTCGGAAGTAGGTTGATTCCTGCGGTGGAAACAGACCTTTAATCTTAAGGCACAGAAAGTGAGAAGCATTAATCCACCTGTGAACATCAATCTACGTTAATTTTGCAAAACCAAAATAGATATTTTAACTCCAACCTGTTGCAACCACAACTGTGGGAAACGCTCAAAGAAGTAAAGGGGGTATCTCATCTGCGATTTTTTCGCATGCGGTAAATTTGTGACCTGATTTTTCATGACTTTTTCATGTTTTTTTTTTGAAACGCGATGTTAGCGCAATTGTCTCACTGCCATGACAAGTCTGTATGGCAGCAATCTATTTAGCCTTTATGTCACGTGCATCGCAAACCCCTCGCCACTACAGGTGACAATTTTGCAGCCTTTGCGGTCATTATGAGAATGTCGCGGGGCACTTGCATTCCCCCGCGACAAGAAAAGAGATATACAGATTTGCTACTATTTCACGCCAGAGCCTCAATTTTTGCAGTTGCGGGAAATTTTAAACTTTTTAAAAATTCCTGTGTGCAATTTTCAACAACTTGCGACCATTCTGTGAGCCCGCGACTGTCGAGAGGCTTTTTTGCAAATAAAAAGGGGAAATTTGCAATTACCATCGTAAACTGGCCGCAAAGCAAAAAAAAAAACAAAAAAACAAAAAATCACAGGTGAGATACCCTCTGAAAGGTGCAGTCACACTATGACGTTTGGGTCGACAAATATGTACACGTCAGTGCTCACCAGTCTCTGCTGGCCTTCGGCGGCATCCGGCGGTGTTCACTGATGAACGGCGACCGCGTCCACATTTTTCAACGTTTAAAATTTCTTGACGTACCTGTGGCTACGTAGGAGACAGTTACAGAGTGTAGATCATCGCTAAAAGCCTGAGTTACTGGTGCGATCGTTTTCGCTGGCTAACGTGTGGGTGTTGGTTCGCCTGCCTGCTCAGAATCACTGGGCGGTGGCGTGTCGAGCCCCTCTCCCGAACGTGTCCACATTGGCGACAGTCCCGCTTGTTATAATGGAGCGCTGGATAACGGCTGCCTCTGCCACAAACGCGTTGTGAAAGGCTGTGATGCGTTTGAGGTCTGCTACGAAACTCCGGGAACGTGATTTTCGCCACTTTTCTCTCGCTTTCACCTCGTTCACAAGCTGCTGGCCCAAACGTCGCAGTGTGACTGCGCCTTCGGTGCCGATGCTCATTTGCGTCCCCCTCACATTGGATCCATCATCTCGGCTGTCTGTGGCCATACCTGGCACTGCTTTTTGCTCAGACGTGTAGTGAAGCAGCCAGTGTGACTGTATGTTCCTGCCCTGTAATTCCCCCAGTTCACATGGAGTTTATGTACCATTTTATATTAATGGTTGTTTTGGAAAATGCAGCATTTTCAGATTATGTTTGGAGCACTTTTCCATTTCGCCGCCTAATCACAGTCTCCTTCCCACTTTGTGCTGCCCTGCTTGCTCATGAATATGGGTCGGTGAATCAGCGATGCGCACTAATGAAATCATTTGCTGTGATTGAGGATTAGTTGTAGCTGTTGGCAGAATTGAACCTGTAATTTCTCCGAGGAAAAAAAGGCATTCATTCATTCACCGTTTCAGCCTAACGCTCGACAAACGCAATGCTTATTTGCTAGATTCGGATATGGTACATGTGTATGTGTACCTCAGAATGACTAGATATGATGATTGCTGTGAACGTTTGTTGATTGTAACATTTAATACCACTGACATGTTTCACTGCTACTCCAGTTATACAGGATAAGAATGCAATATTATTATTCTGAGCACAAATTGGGTTTTTAGCAGTATGAGCACAACTTAGATTTGACACATTTTAGGCAAATGTGTCAAATCTAAAATAACTACAAAAGTTAAGTGTCTAGCATTCCCACTGTTTCTGCTTTTGTCTCCTGATGCAATATTGGAGAGTCCTCTTTTTCCTCCTAAATATGTCAACTTACAATTGGGATAATTGTTCTCTGTATAGGATAGCATAAAGCAGTAACTATATCACTTTTAAACCTCTTAACTATAAGTGGAAATGATTTATCAACAGTAAAGGAAGTGAAATGTTTTCAGATTGAGTTGCCATGGTTTGTACAATTAAGTTGGGAGTCAACAATGTGAATTTTAATTAATCGATACTTGATCGAGGATGATCAAGATGGATATCGACACTGACACAGATTGACTATTGGGTTCGTGCATCACTATTACATATTAGGACTGGATATTGGCAAGGGCCTCACGAGACAATATATCTCAGGATACATGGGCTACAGTAGGACTGTATTCTGATACATTATGATATAATATATATTGTGATACATTGATGTACTCTACGTAATTTATTGCCGATTTACATCACATTATACTGATGCAGAGCAGGCTGTGGGATAGAAGCTGGGCTACCAATATGGAGAACTGGGTTTGATTCCTGGTGTGTGCTTCACACTACCAGTCTGTGTCCTTGGACAAGACACTTCATCTGCATTGTCCCAGTCCACCCAGCTGTAAATGGGTACCAGGAGTTCCGTCCAGGGAGAGTCATAGACTCTTAATCCCTTCATGCTGTCCTGAGCACCGGCCCGATGGGCCTCAGGGCCTGTATAGGGCTTACTTCTTCATTATACAATAACTCAGAAAATTGATTCAAATCAATTTCATTTTAAATTTCCATTCCAATTCATTGCAACGTAGTTTGCAAAGCACAGTGTCATTGAACATACTGACGTGAAAGATGCCATAAAATCATAGGATTCTTACTGTATGGTTAAAGTACAATTCATACCTTTGCTTTAACCTCTTCATAAATCATATGTTGGCGATTCGGGATCACAGAACGCAACTCCATAATATTTACTATGTGCCTGAATTTGGGGTTTTCCACTACGCCAAAGCTTGCAAACGCCATCCATTTGATCTCAATCATTACTCTCTGTTTTCAACCAAAGTGAACCCACGTCAGCTTTGAAAGATGAAGGCAATGCGCTTATATTTTTTGCCATGCTCACGTCTGACATAATTCCTGAAGTAATGAGTGCTCGGTACAGCGAGTCAACCAGCCTGCTAGCCCTAGAGCGACATCTACAGGAGCGGAGGTAGTAGTGATCACAGGGGTTTGAGAGCATTTTAAGGACATTAATGTATCAATATGATAAAGTATTCTGGAAAAACGTGATACTCAGCTGTATTGATTTTTTGTTTTGTTTTGGTTTTTTTAGACACTGAATAATTTTGATAAAGCAATGTCATATTTTTCTGTTTCTTTCCTTTTTCATAGTGTCAACAGCAACAACAACAAAAAAAAAAAGTAAATTGAAATGTCAAAACATTTCTCGTCCAACAAAAATCAAATATGATTTTTCCCCCCACTATGTCATTAAAGAAACCAAATGAATTATCAAGCTACAAACTTCATTTTCAATAATAATAATAATAATAATAATAATTTCTTCGTAGGTGTGCTGACTGGTACGTGACAACACAAAGTTGCACATATTCCCACAATAATAAAATAATTGTAATAACTTGATTGTGAAATTGTGCCATTTTATCACCTAAAAATATGCTGTTTCGAAGGTGAAAAGTGGTGACACATTTTTCACACTTGTATTTATAAATATCAGACAGTTGGCAGGTTTTCATCATTTTTATTTATATTTATTTTTCAAGCATTTCAAAAATGTATATGACTGAAGCTTCGATTTGGTTCTACAAATAACAGAATTATCATTTTGTTTCTTTTTATATATATAAAAATCCTGTGTTGAAATCAAAGATGACGCTGCTCTTTAATGATTTTTTTGGGGGGGAAAATATTCATGCTGTATATGCAGAGGAGGGTTTACATAAATGAAAGTGGTGTTTCATTTGCTGAAATATGTATTATAAATCCACCTAATCTGCTGGTGAACATAATGTCAACAGGGTATTTACATATACACTTTTATATATTGTATTTCCTTTGGCTCTATTTATATTTTGTGTATTTACTTTAGCCTCTCTTAAGAAGTGACCATAACATTTAATGGTAAACAATGTTGGCCAAATTGTGTGTATGTACAGAATTCATATCACGTCTGATTTTTATGGAACACATCATTTGCTTTGTAGAATCTCAGTACTTTGATGATGTGCAGGAGCAGAACATTTTCATGAGATGCAACAAAGACTTTTTACCTGAAGGCTCTGCTTTTCTTTATCATGAAGGCACTGACTGGTTCCAGACTTCTTATGAGGACACGTAACCTTTTGTGGAGGACAGTATTTTGACAGCTTTGCTACTAATCAATGGATATCAATCTATTTTTTCTGCATTTAAAACAAGTTTGGGGAAAAGCAATAAGGGAGTTGTACAGGTGTGAGCGACCGACTGTGTATGTACAGTACAGGACAGTATGCTGACCCACACCACAGCCACGCACAGCAGCTGCCGTTCTGCCCTTGGTGGCTTGCAGCTTGTGTGGCAGTTGGACAGAGTGAGGCGGGAAGCTTCACGGCCAACAAGCACACATAGAGGACAAAATAGAAGCGTATAGAATAAAATATAAGCAACACTGGCTTGGACTGTTTTTCATCTCTGTTTGTCTGTTTGTATCACATGCCGCATACTTGCAGTCACATTTCACAATATTAGGTAATAGTACCCGTGGGCATGAAGACAGTGACCTTGACCTTCATCCAATTGATTGACTTCTGACTGACCTTGCCAGGGAAATTCTGGAATCCACCTATGTGTGTGCCACATGTGGTCCAAATCAGGTTGAAAATCAAATTCCTTGACCTTCACCTTTGCCCAAATGAATTGTTTAAGGCACAGTCGCACTATGATGTTTGAGCCAACAACATGTGAACAAGGTGAAAGCGAGAGAAACGGAGAGAAAAGTGGCGAAAATCACGTTTCGTAGTGGACCTCAGACGCATCACAGCCTTTCACGACATGTTTGGAGCAGAGGCAGCCGTTAGCCAGCGCTGCATTATAACAAGCGGCACTGTTGCCATTGTGGAAACATTTGGGAGAGGGGTTCAACACACCACTGTCCAGTGATTCTGAGCAGGTAGGCGAACCAACACCCACACGTTAAGGCGCAGTCACACTATGACGTTTGGGCCGACGAATATGCACACGTCAGTGATCGCCAGACTCTCCTGGCCTTCGGCAGTCTTCGGCGGCACTCAGCGGTGTTCGCTGATGAACGGTAATCACGTCCACATTTTTCAACATGTTTAAAATTTCTCGACGTACCTGTGGCTAAGTAGGAGACCGTTACAGACTGTAGATCGTCGCTACATACACGTTGCGCGCAGTAGCCCTTTGGAAAATTTGACCTTGTTGGGTAATTCCAGAACCCAGTTCCTATGTGTGCCAAGTTTGGTGCAAGCCAGAGTGTAAAACTTAAAGTTTGACCTTTGACCCAATGAACCTGACCCCAGTGATTGACCTTTAGCTAATTTGACCTCACCTGGATAATTCCAGAACCCACCTCCATATGTGTACCAAGATTGGAGGACATCAGAGTGACAAATCAAAATTTTGAGCTTTCACCCTAATGACCTTGACCTTTGCCAAAACAAACCCTTGAAGGGCAATTCTGGGGTCAACCTTCAATCATATCCAATTGAACATTTTTCCAGAAAATCTGGTTAATGTCTGAGTTGACTTTTGACCACATATTTGTATTGCAGTAATCACCAAAGCTGGAGAGTAGATCTTGGGTATAAATTCCTCAAAGACCCAAGTTTACATTTGATCTAGTTGAACAGATTGCCTGAAATTGATAGAAAACACCAGTTTTACCCTGTGATCACAACAAAATCCCGCCTTGATGTATCTCAGTAACCGCTGAGGCTAGAGAGGAGATCTTGGGTATAAATTCCTCGAGACTCGAAATCTACATTTGCTCCAATTGAACATTTTATCAGAAAATCACCATTAATGTCTGTGTTGACCTTTGAGCCCAATTAAATCACCCCTTGCTGTATCTCCTTAACCACTGAGGCTGCAAAGTAGATCTTGGTTATGAATTATTCAGAGACCTCCAGTTTCTGTTTGTTCCAAATGAACATTTCGACTGAAATTGATAGAAAACGACAATTTTATCCCTTGATCTCAACAGTCATCCCTTGATCTATCTCAGTTACCACTGAGACTAGACAGACCCTCCAGGAAGTTGCAAGGCCAGGATGTCAACAATTAATTAAACAAAGAATTCAACCAATATATCTATATATCAATACATCGATATATAGATATCCATCTATCTCTCTATACATATACATGTATATTGGTTGAATTATTTGTTGAATTAATTGTTGAAATCCTGGCATCCCAGTTTCCTGGAGGGACTGACTAGAAAGTAGATTTTGGCATAAATTAGTCAGAGACCCAAAGTTTCTATTTGCTCGAATTTAATAGTTTCACAGAAAATCACCATTAATATCTGTGTTGACCTTTGAGCCCATCCAAATTACCCCTTGCGGTATGTCCTTTAACGCTAAGACTAGAGAGTAGATCTTGGGCATGAATTACTCCGAGACCCACGTTTCTGTTTGCTCCCATTGAGCATTATTCCTGAAATTTACAAAAAACACCAGTTTTGATCCCAGCAAAATCGCCCTTCATTGTATCTCAGTAACCACTGCAGCTTGAGAGTAGATTTTGGGTGTAAATTACTCAGAGACACCAAGTTTCTACTTGCTCAAATTAAACATTTTTCCTGGAAATAACTGGAAATACCTCTTAAATTACTCAGAGACTGATTTTCTATTTGATCAAATGAATCATTTTTATTGAACACAAGACTGGGGCCTGTGTGGCCCTTTAACCTCAATAAAATTTAAGTAACTATTGATGTAATGGATAGCATATTTTCAGCCCTAAATTAGTCATTTTTCTTTAAAGTGACTGGAAATTCCTGTTTTGACTTTTGATTCCAACAAAATTAGCCCTCACTGTATCTCAGGAACTACTAAGGCGAGAGAGAAGAATATGGGTTTAAATTACTCAGAGACTCCAACATTTCTATTTGATCTGAACGTGACCAGAAAGGCCTGTTTTGGCCTTTGACCTCAATAAAATCATCCCTTGCTGTGCCCAGCTAACCACTGAGGCTAGATAGAATATTTTAGCCCTAAATTACTCAGATCATGCTTCCTGAAAGTTACTGGAACTGCTTCTTTTGTCTTTTGACTCCAACACCATTCTTTACTGTACCTCAGCAACCCCTGAAGCTAGAGAGGAGATTTCAGACTTAAACTGCTCAGAGATCCCAGGTTTCTACTTGCTCCAATTATTCATTTTTTACTGAACGTGACCAGAAAGGGCTGTTTTGCCCTTTGACCTCAATAAAATCTAAGTAATCACTGACTTAGTGAAATGCCTGTTTTGACTGTCAATTCCAAGAAAATCACCCCTTAATCTTGCTCAGCAACCACTGAGGCTAGAGAGCAGATTTTAAATTCAAATTACTCAGAGCCCAAATTTCAGTTTGCTTCAATTGAATACTTTGCCTGCAATTGACAGAAAACATCAGTTTTAACCCTTGACCCCAATAAAATCACCCCTTGCTATATGTCAGTAACAAGCAGATTTTGGGCTTAAATTAGTCAGAGGTAAGTACTATACAGGCCCTGAGGCCCATTGGTGTTGGTGCTTATCCCCAGATTCTGTAGCGTAAAGCGGATGAGAGTTTATGACTTCTCTTACACGGGATGCCAGTCCATCGCAGGTTACTTCAGCCAAGGTCAGTACTCATTTACAGATGGGTAGACTGGTACGATGCAGTTGAAGTGTCCTAACCAAGGATAAAGGTAGGTAGCATGACCAGAAATCAAACCCAGGTCAAGTCAAGTCAAGTCTGGGAGTGTGCGCTGGTGCCGCACTTCGCCACATCCACGACACCAAGGAACCGCCATGGGTCCTGGTTGGCAACCACCCAGGAAGACAACTGGCCCATCCCCACATGCCTAAAATAACCATCTATCTGCCACAGCCAGGTGACACGTGGACATCCCCTTCTCCAGCTACTGGGGTTCTCAACACTCAGGCATCTATGTGCTGGATCATGCCTAGAGAAACATGCCACATGGCCAAAATGTCGAAGCTGACACTCCCTCACAATGCAATTGTTACTCCTCATCTTATTCTCCCTAAGGCCCCTATCACACTAGGCTGAGACAGCTCGAGACCAGTTGGAGACACAAAATTGCGAGAAAATAGGCGAATAGCGGCAAGGGCTCAATTGGACTCACACTGAATTGGGGGTTGCAAAACATTTGCAAATGCACACGGCCATATTCAGGCCAAAATATGTATGTATGATGTATATAGTATGCATGTAGGAGCCATGACCTGAGAATATAATTTAATATAAATTTGATGCATAAGTCATAATTTCATGTCATAATATTTTCTTAAAAAAACTTCATGTTGGATGTAATATGATCCATCCCATAATACGGGCAGAGAGTGGCTTTAATGAGCGCTGCGCAGCAGGAACAGGTGGACATACATTTCTACCGTGTGACGGACTGTAGTTTGGACTATATTTGTTCATTACACATTTTAAACTGGAATACACCTCCTGTCAGTCGCGTCAGCAGCCAGCAGTTCTTGTGGATTATATTGACGTCCAGACGGAACGCTGTTTAGTGTCACCTCTCTGACAGCCCGAGTGGTGACAGGCTGCCACTAAAATGAAAGCCACTAAAATGTAAGTTATTATCATGCATTTATCTTATTACCATACATGTATGTTATTATTATTTCCAAATGTTAGTTATTATTTCATAAAATACAGTCTGGACATTTCTTGTAATTGTGAGGGGTTTTGAGGGACTCTGATGTCGGCATCTTCACAGGGGGGCGGACTGTACCATGTGCAACACAAATGGGGAATGGTTCGGGTCAGGTTTTAGATGGGTTTGTGCCACTGTCACACCTGTGGGAGTATTTTGAGAGTACATTTTTTGGACATGTTCAAAATTCCAGCAACACAAGAGTGAGGCCCTGCGACTTCCTTGCGAATGCCGTTCGCAATTTGTCGCCACCACTCGCAGCCCAGTGTGATAGAGGCCTAAGTAACCGCTCGTTTGATACAAAGTCATTCCAGCAGTGCCCAAGGATTCTACGAAGAGACCTAGTACCAAAGACATCCAGTCATCGACTTAGGTCACTGGTTAGCATCCAAATCAAGTCTTGGAGCATGCACTGGTGCTGCAACCATACAGTAAGACAGGTAGTACCAGGACACTAAAGACTTGGACCTTTGTTCTCCTGCAAAGACATCAGCATCGCCAAACACCTCTGTACAGTGACCTCATGACTCCATAAGCTCTTCCCAGGCTCCAATTCAAAGCTTTTTTGTCCTGAAGGAAGGAAGGAAAGGAAGTATGTCCTATATAGGCTCTGAGGCCCATTGGTGCAGGTGCTTATCTATGGATTCCGTAGCGTGAAGCGGATGAGAGTGTGCGACTTCCCCTGGATGATACGCCAGTCCATTGCAAATTACTTCTCCAACCAAGGCTGGTGCTCATTTACAGCTGGGTGGACTGGGACAATGTAGATGAAGTGTCCTGTACAAGGACACAAACTGGTAGCATGACCAGGAATCAATCCCAAGCCTGCATATTGGTAGGCCAACTCCTTAACTCACTGAGCTACCTGCTCTAAATTAGTCAAAGACCCCTAATTTATGTTTGCTCCAATTCAATGCTTTTTTGTCCTGAAAAGGACTGGAAATTCCTTCTGTGACCTTTGACATCGAGGAAATGACCCCCTCGCTATAATCTCAGTAACAGGTCAGCAATGAAATATGTTTATTTTCACATGTAACACAAATTCAACAGAATATAAAGAATGACCATTGTCTGTACTGTGTAACTTTCAACTTATGGTGACGTAACGTAAAGGGAAATGGTTTTGTATTCTGGGAGTAATTTCACAACAAAATCAAGATCGGAATAATCCGCTCAGGGTTAAGGAAATTTTTGTGGTTGCTTTTATGTATTTTCTGAGGCGAGTTATTAAGCAGAAGTCTGGCACACCTGCACAGTGCGGTCAGGAGACAGGTGAAGCTCCTCTGAACACTGGAAATGTTGGCAGACTGTAAAAAGGGGGACAGTGTGCGTCTGCCCCTGTGAGCACTCAGCCATCTGCTTCATTAAAATTCCCCCTTGAGATAACCTTCCTCCTCGGCGAGGAACTCATTGAAAGTGAAGAGCTTTGTTTTAGATTGTCCGTTGTAATTACGTATTATTCTCCTCCTCTGATGCCTGCCTGCTGAGAGGAGCTGGCCAACGGCCGCCCGCTCGCCGTCTGATGAAGGCACCAAAAACGCGTGCAGGAGTGTGGCCACATGAGCGTCCAATCTGTGTGGTGGTTGTGTTCAGCAAGTCGAACCATTGAGGTCACAGTGACACCCTCACAGTCGAGGTGTCCGTCTCTGTCCTGCTATGGAGGGATGACCGCCGCTAATACGTTCCTCTGCAGCATCTGGGATAATCTGCTCCAGTTCTCCTTGGGTCAAACTCAGCAGTAATTAATCCCGCCATTACCCCACAGGCCTCGGCGATAAAGCACTGTATACGTGTGTGTGTGTGTGTCTGTCTCAAGTTTTTGGTTTTATCCTCATTTTCCACATGATAGCCCGTTTCATGTCTTGCATTCGCTGTTGGTGCTGGAAGAAGACAAAAGCACACTGTGGCTTTTGCAGAAATGGTTTTAATAGCGATATTTAAGAGCAACATGGGGATTTGGATGGATTTAAGTAGGTCAAAGTCAAACTCGAGTGTCCTGCAAAGACCAGGAGATCAATTTATTTTGAGGTTTAACTTTGGGACCTGTTCTCATGGTTCTGACATGCAGGCTTGGACCTACATTTTTTGGCAGCTGAGGGCCCAGAGCACTCAGAAACACACACAGTGACTCCAGCACATCCGTATTAGTGATTTTTTTTTCCTTCTAAAACCCTGCAGCCAAAGCCTTTTGACATCTGCCAGTTTGTTGGCAAATATTGTCCAAATGCCAACTTTGCAGTGCTCCAGCTTTTGATGTGCATGACTGGAAGTTTTCTTTTTGTGTGCATCTGTGTGCATGAGTGACTGTGCATTGGTGTGTGTGTGTGCACACGTGTGCCTTGTGGAATTAAGTTCATGGATGCATACGCTTGGATAACATCAGAAAGAAGGCCACAGGTTGCCAACCTGATGTCCCCGCTCTGCCTCCTGCTTTGCCAGCCTCTGTACTCTCCTTCCTGGAAGATTTTGATGGTCAGTAATGGACCATATGTGCCCTATTTACAGACAGAATAAATTACACAAGGGATTCACAACATTATTGCATATTGTTAGCCATATATTTCTTACAATACAACTCCTTAAAGCTACAGTGAAGTAAACATGCTATTGGTGAGGTTGCAGATGGCATTATGCATCGCCGTTCACAATATCATATCCCTTCACGGTTTCGCTTCTTTCGCATTGGCGATTCATGCTACCTTACCTTCTGTTGTGATAAGCAATATGTAAGATCCTCCATTTCACAAAAATAAGGGTTCTCAATCTTGTTAGCCTGCACTAGCAACTAGGGTGACACGTCAATATTCCAAAGGCCTATTGGTCCGAAGGTCCACTGGTCACAAGGTCCATTGGTCACAAGGTCCATTGGTCCAAAGGTCCATTGGTCTGAAAGTCCATCGGTCCAAAAATTGTTAAAAATGGTTATATGCAGTTCAAACTTAGGAAAATCGAGTTCAAACTTTACAAAATGGATTTCAAACTTACCAAGATGACATACAATTTTCAAACTTAGTATTTCAACAGAAGTGTGACTGTCACTTACATGGCAACTCACATTTTGGCACCCACACTCCCATCATATTAAATTTTTGTTCTACTCCCTCTCCCAGAGAATTCAATTACTCCTTAAACCCCCAACATAGTTCTAACAATCCAGTCCACCCCCACCCCCCAACCTTAACCCTAACCCTAATTTTCAGACCAATGGGCCTTTGGAATAATGACCTGTCCCCGCAATGAGTAGACAGTGTATAGGAGAGCAACAACTCATAACTCTTTTTTCTGCAGCCTTCCTCCCGTGCTGCAAAATGCAAAAGACAGAGTAAGATCGTCCCTTTTGGGCTACTGTATCATTATTCCGCTGCAACATGCTCCCATGTGGATATGAAGGTCTCATTCTAAGCTTATGAAAACACATTGATTCATTGTTGCAGGTATTTATACACTAATGAAAAGATGGTTATGAATGCTACATTCCATTCTGGTCATAAACAGCCCTAAATCCTACACACTGTAGGTTTAATTTACATCACCCCTGCTTGTGTTTTTCGAGGAAACAGATCTGGATCCTTGTCAAGACCTGCATGAAATTTCACTTATTGTCTTTTGTAGGATGAGAGCCTTGCCACTTTCGTACTTGGATGGGAGACTGCTTGGGAACACCAGGAACTATGAGCATATTTCTCCATGTAGAGCTGTAGTTGCATCAGGAAGGGCATCTGCTGTAAACCTTGTACCAAATCCCAATATGGATCCGTAGTGGATCCGTTGTGACCACCCCAAGCCACCAGAGGCAGCCAAAAGAAGAAAAATGACTATTGTGGGATATGTATGAGTGACTGGTTTTATCAAGATCAGTGTATTCGTTTAGCAGTTAGTACGCTTGTCTTCCAATGGGAAGGTCCCTGTTTTGAGGCCAGCTGTGCCCCATTTTCTTTGTTTGTGTCAGGAAGGGCATAAAGCATAAAACTTGTACCAAACCAACATGCAAATCCATATTGATCCTGGAGCAGAACTGGAGAAGTCAAAAGTAGTAATTATCCAAACAAAGAAATACAGCCAGATTCCTCAATGCAAAAGAAAGTAATCCAGATTTTGATCAACACTACAATCCATTAGTGTTTTTGCCATGAGAAGATTGATCGTGTCACCACATGTTAAGGAGATTTAAGAAATTGATTCAAAAATACTCAAAAAATAACTAAAAATTCACACATCTGTATATGTGTGTGCAGAACAGGTAAGTTAGTAAGTTAGTTGTTGGGCTGCATGGGTTTGATTCCTGGTCACACTACCTGTGTCCTTGGACAAGACACTTCATCTACATTGTCCCAGTCCACCCAGCTGTAAATGGGTGCTGGCCTTAGGGTGGGGAAGTAACTTGTGATGGACTGGCATCCTGTACAGGGGAAGTCATAGACATCTGCTTCATGCTACAACATCCAAGGATAAGCCCCAGCACCACTGGGCCTCAGGGCCTGTAGAGCAGTGGTTCTCAATCCTGGTCCTCAGGGACCCCTGACCTACACATTTTCCAACTCTCCCTGCTCTGCCACAAGCTGATTAGCTCATTCAGGTGTGCTCAGCCAATCATGTGCTAACAGACACCTGAATGAACCAATCAGGTCTTTGCAGAGCAGGGAGAGTTGGAAAATGTGTAGGTCAGGGGTCCCTGAGGACCAGGATTGAGAACCACTGCGTAGAGGACTTACTTCTGCAACCAAACTCTTCCCTAAAGCACTCCATGCCCCCTGTTCCATGGTCAATTCCTACTGTTCCCTCAGGCTTCTCTTAGATCAGCTGCTCTTGTCCACTGTGGTCTGTTGAAGCAAAACTGGGTCAGCCCTCATCAGCACTCAGACCCAACAATAATGCCTGGTGTGTCGCCCTCGTCATCCATTCAAACTGGTATGAAGT
>OMMV01202428.1:0-12203 GCA_900302635.1 Chatrabus melanurus
CCACCTGTGTGATTAATGATTAGACGCACCTGTGGTTGAATTCATGTTAATTAGAATTCTGTAGTCTAAAATTTAGCTTTGCTTCTAATACTTTCATTGGGGTGTACTCATTTTTGCAACATGGTCTTGAATGAATTTGTTATAAAAATTGCTTTTTTATGTGTGCACTTTGACAAATCTCATTTGCAATCAATGACCCACATTTGTGGGAATACTTTGTAGTATATTATCCCATAGAAAATATTGATTCTAAAAGGAAACTAAAGATTTTCTGAAAATCTGTTGGGGTGTACTCATTTATGCTGAGCACTGTATATATATATATATATATATATATATATATATATATATACACACATCGACAATCCCAAATCAGAAAATGTTGGGACGGTATGGAAAACACACACACAAAAACCCTCCGCAGTGATTCTTACATTTACTTTGACTTTTATTTCATTGCAGACAGTATGAACCCAATATATTTCACTTTTTTATGGTCAACTTCAATCCATTTATTAATATACATCCATTCCTGCATTTAAGGCACATTCCAAAAAAAGTTGGGACGTTAAAACATTTTCCACTCTGTAAAGTTGCCATTCCTTCTCACAACATTTAAAAGACATTCAGGTGTTATTTTTGTAACAGCTTAAACAGAAGTCCCTAATGCAGAGAACAATAACGATGGTAGGTAAAAGCTAGTTTATTATCAGTAGGCACTATTTAGCAACAGTCTGTAAACAGCTGACAAAGGCTTGGTCCAGGTCAGGCACATGGGCAATGAGTAGAAGAGTTATCCAAAACACAAGCAGAAGGTCAATGCACAGAGTTCAATCATATCAGGTGACCAAATCCAGAAATGACAGGCAAACTCAGGAAACTCTGAATGACAGCACGGGTCTATAACACAGAAGGCAAACACTAGGAAAACACTGGAATATAATGTGAGAGAGCAGGAATGAGCCGAGACAATCTGGAGACAAAGTATGGCACCGTGAGTGGTTATAAATGCCAGTAAAATAATTAACCGAGGAAGTGTCGGGGCACGTGAAACGGAAACTCATAACAATTCAATTCAATTTATTTCAATTTATTTATATAGTGCCAAATCACAACATAGTCGCCCCAAGGCGCTTCACACACATAACAGGAAGTAAAGTTACACAAAGCAAACATGGAAGAGATGTCAGAATAAGGGCACCGGCGGGAATCTAACACGGAAGAGAATTAACAGAGAACATGGAGATAATCTAACACGAGAAAATCACTGGAGAGCAACAAATACACCAGGATAATAATAATAATAATAATAATACACATGAGATACTACAGGACCCACAATAATGCAGAGATCAGAGCCAAACACTAAAAATGTGACCCATGACAGTTTTGTCCAATTCTTCCTGCAAACACGTCTTAAGGTTTGCAACAGTACGGGGTCATCGTTGTTGCATTTGTCCTTTCAAAATTCTCCACACATTCTCTATTGGGGACAGGTGAGGACTGCAGGCAGGTCAGCCGTACCCTCTTCTTCTACAGCCATGCCTTTGTAATGTGTGCAGAATGTGGTTTTACATTGTCTTGTTGAAAAATGCATGGACGTCCGTGTTAACATAGGGCTTCTTTTTTTGCACAGTAAAACTTTAGGTGGCATCTGTGAATGTAACTCTGTATTGTAGCGCTTGACAAAGGTTTCCTAAAGTAATCCCTTGCTCATGTGGTTATATCCACTATTGGTGAATGACGGTTCTTGATGCAGTGCCATCTGAAGGATCGGAGATCATGAGTGTTCAGCTTAGGCTTGTGCCCTTGCCCTTTTACGCACTGAAATTCCTCCAGATTCCTTGAATCATTTAATGATATTATGCGCTGCAGAGGGAGAAATATGCAAATCTGTTCCAATCTTTCTTTGAGGAACATTGTTTTTAAACATTTCAATAATTTTCTCACGCATTTGTTGACAAATTGGAGATCCTCTGCCCATCTCGGCTCCTCAAAGACTCAGCCTTTCTTGGATACTGCTTTTGTGCCAAATCATGATTACAATCTCCTGTTGACATCACCTGTTTGAAATAACATCATTATTTAATGTCTTTTACATCATTGCTAGCCCTAAATTGCCCCTGTCCCAAATTGTTTTAGAATGTGTTGCAGGCCTTATATGCAGGAATGGATGTATATTACCAAATGAAATGAAGATGACCACACAAAACATGAAATATCTTGGGTTCATACTGTCTGCAATGAAAAACAAGTCAAAGTAAATGTAAAAATCACTGTTTTGTTTTTTTTTGTTTTGTTTTGTTTTGTTTTTTTTTGTTTTTTGATGGTTTGTTTAAAATTGCATTTTCCATACCTTCCCAACTTTTTCTGATTTGGGGTTGTAAAATAAACAAATGTAAAATAATACTCAACACATCAGTAAATAATGACAATCTGCAGCCCGTATCTATAACTTCTCAAATAACGAGGATTTGTTTTGTTGTTTTCTCTGTTTTATATCACTTTAAGCTGAAATCTGTTAAATTTTTACCCCGTTCTTTGGGTAAAATGTGTATTTTGAATACATCAGCTCGAGCTCTAGGAAATTGTAATGGGACCTTTTGTTGTCCCATTTTATAGAAAAAAAGATTAATCGTAAAAAATAGTGAAAATAACAGCTAGTTGCAGTCCTAAATTAGGGTTTGGCACAATGCCACTTTTTCATGTCCGAAACAATACCGATACTTTAACCTTCAGTATCTGCCAATATCAATACCAATGCAATACCCTTTTCCCCATCTTAAAACAACTATTCTGTTCATAAGTACATTTGTCTGGATGTACTTTGCAAACCTAGCCATCTCACAAAACATCAACTCAAACTGTGAAAAAAAACTCTACTCCTCTAAAGAAAACATGCACAGCTCATAACAGGACTCAGATGTGCAATAGAAGACTTGGATAGGACTGGATTTTGTTTTTTTGTTTTTTAAATTTCTGATATTGGATACAGTAATTTTGGAAAATATCAGACCGATACTTATACAAAATATCAGATGGCCGCACTCTTAGTCTTAATATACTCTGATTAAGTTGCATGACGAGTGGACCTCTCAGCGTTGTGTTGACTTAATTAACGTAATGACATAAGGCTTCTGAGAAGGTCAGTATGGATTCCTGACAGTGTAGACACGCGGCGAGCAGAGGAATCCCAAGTCACTGCTGTTACAAGAAAGAACGCTGAGGGTTTTAGCCTGCGGCATAACACAAACAAAATCCTCTGTGTGAAGTTCACACTGACATACGTGTCAGTGCAGACAGAGAAACATGAGGTCGAGATGTATGCACACATACGTGTTCCATATATGCATGTTATGGAACGTGGCATCAACAACTGACTGACAATTATGGAGATCAATTTATGTTTTATGTATGTGCATTTAAATATATTCTCTATCCCACTTTATTATATTTAGAAAACGATATTAAGGCTGTACAGCAGATATGGCTTTCCTCAGCAGAACTCTATTTCTCCTTTCTTTAAACTACAAATAGGCAAAGTCAGGCAGTGGAAGTAATGGGCGGTTGGCTCGGGAATTCATTATGGCAATTTTCCAGCCCCCTGTGTAGCCAAGGGGCACCTTTTTTAATGCAGCACTGGTTGGAAAGTGTTGTTGCAATACAGGCTCTAGCCCCAAACCCAAGTCATTATTTATGAATTAATTTGCGCAGTCATTCACTTGCAGGCTACATCTTTTATACATGCAAGCAGGTCGTGTCCTGAAGCTCTGTCAGCTCCAGACTGCAGACTTTGTGCCACGCCAAGCTGCCGTCCACTCTGAATGAGAAATGAAAACTACACAGGTGCGGCCAGATTGGCCTCATTAGGCATTCGTTAAGCGTCAGCCAATAGGAGAGCAGCCTAGGAAAAGTGTGATTCATTTAAAAATTTGTCATGGACACGCTAATCAGCCACTGGCTGTCTGGTGGATATAGTGCCAATCAAAACAAGCAGAGAGTCAATAACAATGAGAGAAAGGGTTTGCAAGTGAGGAAAAACAGAGATGGTTATATTTATCCCTTCCAGCCCCTCGGTGCTCCGGGCTTTCCCAGTGAAAATCAGCTAGCAGTGGAGCCAGCACTGCAGGTCCCAGACCTCCTGGCCTTTTGGTATTTTTTCTAATCTTTATCTGCCAATCACTGTTAGAGGCAAAACAGTTGCGGGGTGGAAAAACAGCTCTATACAATTCTGTTCAGCACACCAGGGAGGCTTGTCTGTGCAACGATGGTTGAAAAGAGAGTTTTAGTGCAAAAGATGTGACGCTGCCTTCCATCCATCTAATCGGAATACAGTAATCAAATTATGGTAACTGCAGTGCTGAATGTCTACTCAATACTTTCAGAGAGGACACTATGTCTAAAATAGCCAACTTTACATACAGTCAGGTCCATAAGTATTTGGACAGTGATGCAGTATTTGTAATTTTTTCTTCTGTGCACCATCACAATGGAGTTGAAATGAAACAAACAAAATGTACTTGTAGTGTAGACTTTCCGCTTTAATTCAAGGGGCTTAATGAAAATGTCACACTAACCATTTATGAATTATGACCGTTTTTATAGTTCGGAATTCCTAAAAAGATGTGAAATTCTATCTACAGTTTACCAGAAGGCACATGGGAGACCTGAGCCTAGATTTGTTGTGTTTGCTTATATGAAAATCCTTCTCTGCCCCACTCCATCATGAAGCAGTATAACTGGTGATGCAACAACCAAAAGTTGCACAATCCACAGTTTCTCCAGTCACAGCCACAGAAGCCTATAACTTCTTCAGAGTTGTCATGGGTGTCTTGGTGGCTTCCCTCACTAGTCTCCTTCTTGCAAGGTTGCTCAGTTTTTGAGAACTGCCTGCTCTGGACAGATTTGTCACACAGTACCATACAGTTTGTATTTCTTATTGACTGATTTAAATGAAGTGTAACACATAGTTAGTGACCTTGAAATGTTCATGTATCCATCCCCTGACTTTTCCAAAGAAAACTGGAAAAGTGATGAGTTGTATTAACAATAATTCATATGTTTCATTTGTCCAATTACTTATGGCCTCCAAAAATGGAGGGACTGTGTATATACAAATTCCTAAATGGTTAATGGGATATTTTGTTGAACGCATTGAATTAAACATAAAAGTCTACAGGCACATCTTGATCATTTTATTTCAGTTCCATTGCTGTGGTGTTGGCAGCTCGGTGGCTTAGTGGTTAGCACTGTTGCCTCACAGCGAGAAGATCCCAGGTTCGCTTCCGACCTGGTCCTTTCTGTGTGGAGTTTGCATGTTCTCCCCGTGTTTGCATGGGTTCCCTCCCGGTGCTCCGGCTTCCTCCCACTTCCAAAGACATGCAGGTTAGGAGAACTGGTGACTCCAAATTGACCGTGAATGTGTTTGTTTGTCTATATGTGGCCCTGCGATGGACTGGCGGTCTGTCCAGGGTGTACCCAGCCTCTCGCCCAATGACCGCTGGGATAGTCTCCAACACCCCGTGATGCGTGTATAGAAAATGAATGAATGAATGTTGTGGTGTACAGTGGCAAAATTACAAAAATTGTGTCCCTGTCCAAATACTTATGAACCTGACTGTCCAGTCAACAAAATGTTTTCATCAGCAAAATGGTTTAAAATCCTAATATCTATAACAGCACCCTCCAAACCAATAACAGATTTTAACCATCTCTTCTTAATGCTGTTTCTTTGAACTATACCATGTTACTCTAATTTCCAGATGGTTGAAGTAAGTGTAAACAGATTTGCACATGTCCCAATTTCAACATCGTCCATTCCCCAAACTTCAAACAGGGATGTGCGCTGTGATTGCACAGCTTTGACATGAAATATTCATCTAACCTGTGAAGTGTTGTGTTGCCACCTGCCATGTGTCAACAGCGTGGCATCCATTATTGAAAGCCCGGCTAGAGGTCGGATTGGGGCGCCGAACACTCTGCCCTGTGTGGTGGCCCGAAGAGACATGGGTCAGTAGACGCTGACGCGACATCCTTCTGAGAAACAAACAGAACAAAAGTGCCTGCCTGCCAAGATCAGAAATGGCTGCTGACTGCAGCAGATAACGTGTCCAAAAGACCCCAAAGTTTAAATTATTGGGACCCGTTGGGACATTCTAGCACTTGTGCTCAGCTGATACCCTGATTCATAGCAGCTGAACTTCCCCCGACTGCCTCCTTATGTCACATAACTTAACATAAACCAAAAAAACTGTATTTGGGGAGGAGCTTTTCTGAAACAGAATGTTCTTGTCATGCTGCAGTAGAATCCTTGTTGCTTCTTGTCTTCTTTGACTTTGTCAAACAGCAATTCCAACTGAACTTCTTTGTGACTGAGTGATACTGATCCTTGGGTACCGCTGGAATGACTTTGTGTCAAATGAGCGGTTACCTGGGGAGACTAAGATAAAGTGTACCACTTGCATGCTGAGGGAACGTCAGCTGGACATATAGCACGATTCTCTGGGCATGATCAAGCATGCAGGTGCTTCAGTGTTGAGGACCCCAGCAGCTGGAGAAGGTCAAAGGGATGCACACGTTTGGCCTGGCTGCAGCAGATCGATGGTTACTTTTGAGAGGTTGGGATGGACGGGTTGTCTGCCTGGGTGGTTGCCATCCAGGACCCAGGGTGGTTCAATGGTATGGTAGATGCGGCGACATGTGCCATCAGGGCATGCTCCCAGACCTGACCTGATTCGGTGATACCGTAATATATGGTTCTGGGTGGTTTTTCAAGGTCAACCAATTTCAAATACTATTGTGGCCAATAGAAAGGTGATATGACTTCATATGAGTGTTTAATGGCAACGATAGGTGTATCTTTAACCAATTCCTCACACTTGCCGTTCTAATATATATAAGCATTGGACCCAAATGTTGACCTCAACCTGTGACCTTGACTTTTAACTGATTTCTCTCAAAATGGCGTTACTTTGTCCTTGGCTGACCCTCAATCATTCCACCACGTTATTTATGTTATTTTGTTCACACATGGACAGACAGACAGACACGCATGGCCGAAAACAATACCCCCTGCATACGCTACCACTGCAAGCAGGTATAAAACACCCAGCCCATCCCTGAGAGAAAACGATGGTATATCCCAAATCCCCAAGCTTCAGCGACATCAGCCAATCATCTCCCCTGCAGCAGAATGTGTTTCCACCCTGGAGCCGAGCATTTTCCCAGGATTCCCCAGGTCCCACAGGGATACAGCAAGCAGCATCTGTCCTCTGCTGCCAGCACGTATCCCAGTTGTCCGGAGAAATTCAACCTCTCCCAGCTGTCAAAGTCCCACAGGAACACTTGCAGCTCATTTCCACCAGCATGGTGCCGGTGCTCAGCCGGAATGCAGGTCGGTTCTCGCAAGAACGAAGCTGCCTTTCTAATCTGGAAGCTGGATGTAAGACATGAAGGATGTTTCCGACAGCCGAATGTCACACTGGGTGACACATTATTTGATATCTTTTCAGGTTTCACTGCAGAATTCCAAGCTGGATCTCCAACAATTTTGGGGTGAAAAATTATTTGTCATCAGGGGCGGAGCCAGGAATTCATTTTGGGGGGCTGGAATCCCACTGTCAACTGGATGTCACCATTATAGTGTTTTGAAACACTGCAATTGGTTCATTCAGTGTTTTAAGTGTTTGGAAACTACCAATTGCTTCATTTCGTGCTGTGTTTTAAATCAGAAACATGTTTTATGAAGCAACTGTTTCATTTAGTATTTCAAGGAGTGAGTAATTTTCAAGAGCAAGAGTTTCATTTAGTGTTTTGAGCCATTTAAAACACAGGATAATTTTCTAAAGCATTCATTTATTAATTCAAACTGTTTGAAGTACTGACACATCTTCTGAAGCAATTTCTTCGGTTCGTTTCGTGAGCATTTTGAATCTGTGCATCATTTTCTAGAGCAATTATTTCATTTAGTGTTTTGAGGATTTTAAAACACAGATCCTGTTTGCGAAAGTAATTGTTTTTTTTTGTGTGTTTCTGGTGTTTTGAAAATGATTTTCTGAATCATCTGAACCCCACTGTCCACTAGATGTCACCATTGTAGTGCGTCATTTTCTAAAACAGTTTTCTGTCTGTCCGCAGTGATATCTTTAAAATGCAAACAGCAATTTCAATCAAACTTGGCGGATAAACTCAGTGGACTGTGTTCTCGCAAAAAACAGGTCACGTCAAGGTCATTGGTCTAAAGTCGAGGTCAAATCAGAGGTCATCATCTACTGTCCGGGTCGATATCCTCAAAATGCAAAGAGCAATTTCAGTTAGCATTTCTGGATAAACTCAGTGTACTATCCGCATGTAACACAGGTCATGTCAAGGTCATAGGTCTAAGGTCAAGGTCAAATCAGAGGTCAATGTCTACTGCCCAGAGCAATATCTTCCAAATGCATACAGCAATTCCAATTAAATTTTGTGGCTAAACTCAGTGTACTGTCCTCATTTAACACAGGTTATGTCAAAGTCATAGGTATAACATCAAGGTCAAATCAGAGGTCATTGTCTAAACTGCATTAATGACCATATCTCAAGAATTACATGAGATATTAACATGTGGTTTTCTGCATAGACTTCAGCTCTCCTGAGGCTCACAAATGTATCAGACGTCTAACATCAGTGACATTATGTGGTGGCGTAAAGCGCATCTGAAAAATTAGCTGGTGAAGGCGAGGCACTGCAGTCATCTTGGTGCCTTGTTTGCTAATGTAATGGTTTGCAGACTGTCATATGAGCTGACTCGAGCCTGTAAGGATTCCATCTGTGCATGAGATTTGTGTTGGACCGGACTGTGGATGACTGTTGGTCGGCGTTAGATGAGCCAGCCAGGGCTTTCAGATGAGAGGATACACTGAGCTAAGATGTCGCTTAAGGGTCCTCTGTGCCAATAAAGGCACTGTACAGCGCTGAGTGGGACAATGACTGTACTAACTGTATTCAGATCTGTCTCTGAGTTACATAAGCCAGAGCACAGGGGTCGGTGCAGAAACCACAGTTCACTGGCCAAATATAATAGCCACAAAGGCGAATGCATAAAAAGGGTTGCGTTCAACACTACAACTCTTCACAGGCCAGTAACAGTGAGAGGGTCATGTGTTGTATTTTGGAGCTGAATGCACTCAGAGTGCAGCCAGTGTTACTTATGTATCAGTGTTTGCTTGACATCCACACACATTACTTTAAATTGAAGAGAGCATCTGGCAGTCAGAGGATGTAATTGCCTTATCTGCTGTGGTGTTGTGCATCTTTCCCTCCCGTCTCCTTGCAAAAATGACCTTATAGCACTGAGCTTATTAGAAAGAATCGCCCAGCATATGCACCCAGAGCGGGTGGAGAAATTAAATCAGCGTAAAGGTTAGCTGGCCAGAAACTCTGTTTAATGTCACGGCCTTTAGCTGGGAACAGACGCAACGTCAAAGTTCTCGTGTCCAGGAATTTTTCCTCACGTTATTATGACAATGTTTCTTCACAGGAAACCGCTCCGAAAGGAAGAGAACGGGACGAGTCGTGGGGAATATGCCATGAGCATCCGCACCAAGAAGGCCATGGGGACGAACAACACTGTGGTGTAGACTATCTCCTGCAACAAGCAACATCACCTCTACCCTCCCTCACTTTAACCCCCAGATGTGACTGTTCCTCCCCACCCAGAATGCAGCAGGGTTTCGGCTTGGTACACCTTTCCTCTTTGCTCAGCACGTCGCCTGGACTGAAGCTCAAGAAGGGCTGTCAAAGACGGAAGGGGGTTGGAAACAATCAAGCCAGAAAGGAGGGAAAACAAAGCCCGGCGGTGAACATTCTGCTCTTAGTAACAGCAGGTGTTGGTGACAGGCTGGTTGGCTGCCGGCTGGAGAGAGACTGTCTGCTAGTCTGCCGCAGATCCAGACCTCACACGCTGTTGACATCTGCAGTGGAAACAACAAACAATACGGCAGCGCCGCCCTCCCATGGCCGGGCCAGGCGGGACGACCTGTCACAAATAACATGCATGCAGTTTTTACAGAGAATGCAACTTTTTTATATATATATTCCAGTCCTCATACTGTTCATGTTTGGTTCTCCGTGTTTGAGACAGATGCTTTGTGAGAGGCTGGTCTGTCCTGGTTTTGACAAATGATTCATTTGACTATGCAATTTAAAGAAATCCATAGGGGGGGGGAGGAGCAACAATATTATGGGACATTGCAACAACAAAAAAAAACACTGTAATATACTTCAGTCATCTATTTATTTAACTACCTAGCTTTGAATTTATTTTTCTACTTAAAAGACAAATGTCTTATGAGTTCTTTACATCTTGACAAATCTTGAACATCTCGATGAATATATTTTTTTCTCCGTTTTTTTAAAGTGAATTATTCATAAAGCGTCTAATTCGTTTGTGATGCTCCAAAGCTTTAAGCCCGCTGTCAGTATGTTGAGACGGTGCAGAAAACGTACTTGCTCTGCAAAGAGTTTTGGCTGTCAGTTGTTTTGTCTCCACGTGTGTGACACACTTCTTCTCTCCGTTTCCCTGAGACTTCAGCTACAAAGTCGCAGGGAGGTGTGATGTGCATTTTTTCCACATATCTGTGCCACGTCCCCATTTCTGATTCATGAACCCACTGCAAGAACTCTGTGAGACAGAACGCTCACATCCGGTTTCAGAAGCTTTTGAATCTTGCGGGGGGTGGGGTGGGCACATCTCTTCTCCATGCCTTCAGTCATGTATTGTTTCAATTTGATCATCTCGATTTTTTTTCTATCTGTCGAGAAGGGCTTAGCCCATCGCTATAGAAACAGGGGACATGAGCCCAAAGCTGATTTTGTGACTGATGAGAGACGGGAGGTCAGGTTGCAGAGAGGATGGCCTCTGCGCTTGTCACATGCATCCTCCAGAAAAAGAAAAAAAAAGCAGACACACAAGCGAGAGCTGAACTGCAGCAGTGTTGCTCTGCTTTCTTTCTTTTTTTTTCATTAAATCTGTGCGTGTGAGCAAGAACTGCAAGCATGCATGCAGATGAGTGACAGTGAGCTGTCACTTCACTATATTGGCTAAACTGTTCAAATTTGCAAATAAAAGAAAAACAAACAAAAAAACATGCTTGAATTAAAACATGCGCTCCAATATACCCCATGATGCACCTCTAAGAGAGAACTGAAGGATGCATGAATGTAAATATCGATATTTAAACATCTGCCTTCTGGACTGTTAATTCATGTACAGTGTAACAGAACATGTGTTTATATACATAGTAAATCAGTGTGTTACCGTTTAGAATTATGTCAATGTTGTCATGTTGATGGAGCAAGCCATTAATGTATATATGGCAATCAGTAGTGCAAAGTCAATTTATGCATCATACCAAACACATAGAAAGATGTGCATAAGTTGATTTCATTGCTGAGTTTTTCAGTTGTAAATAAACATGTACATAAGAACAGAGCCACAGTCTCTTATCTTTACAAGGCCTTTAAAAAAAAAAAAAAAGATTCGGGCAGTGGGTGACATATGATCATCTCACATTTGCCAGAAATAGTTTTTTGGTTGGAGGTCTATGGGTAGATAGAAATACCCTACATTTATAGGTCCCTAAACCAAACAGTTTCCCCCCCTGGAATCTCTATAAGGGTTCATTTCTTGGGGCCAAAATTGGACTTCTGTTGAAGACCAAATATGTCAATGGGTCAATGACTTCAACTATCAAGTATAGTTGCAAGTATTGTTTATACAGCCTGGGGACCTTCTTATTCCAAATAAACTCCAGAATCAGGCTATCCACTTTACATAGTCCATGGGCCAAGCAGGTTTTCAGTATCACATAAAGGGACTAAACAACACTTACAGTCCAGCCTCAGTATACCATGGCCCACACAAAAATGTATGATAGCCTTCCCAGTGTGGTAGCTATAGGCAGGTAGGGGTCAATTAAAGATTACACAGGGGTCAACATTTAAAAATCCTCCAATCATATTAAAACATATAACAAATTATTTGTCTCATCATAAAGATTCCAAAAAGGTATAGTTTGGACTATCTGCCATGCTTAGTTATCACGTTATAGGGTAACATATATCATATGTCAGTGTCCAATGGATGTTGACCTTGTTTGACCTTTACTTTGGAGACCAAGCATCCATCACAGTCAAAACTATTCCATTTACTAATCCTGTTTGAT
>OMMV01202430.1:0-19867 GCA_900302635.1 Chatrabus melanurus
GTTTAATTTTCCTTGATTTTGTGTTGTCTTTATTTAACAGTAAATTCTGCTGTATGCATTTTCTTCTGTATGCATGGCTGTTTCTTTGTGAATAAAAGTACAGTAACAATTTCCATGACAGCGTGAGTGCAATGTGTGTCAATCCTTGTCGGCTGATCTTGAAATCATTTTTTTCAGTTCATACACAATGGTATTCGGTAAGCTAGACAAAATATCTAGTACAGTTACATTCATTGTCCGTGACGGACTGGGCCAAGATTGAAAAGTGGATATGAGGGATATTTCCAAGGTCTACTGCCATATTGACAAAACATCTAAACATTTTGACCAGCAGTGCTTACACGTTGCCAAAGGGACTTTGCATTTTGGGGGCACTGACTATTTATATGAGAAAATGATGTGGTTTTGACACATGAATTAATTGTTTTTGGACAGATATGAGCTTTTGCAGGTGAGCTATGATGTTGTGCTGAACCATACAGCCTATATTGCCAAATGTACTGACTGTTTTGAGAATGTAATTTCAGTTTCAAGAAATGGTCCAAAATAATCAAGAAAAACTGTAATGTAGGCACATGAATAGGGCTTTTTAATTCAACATGGCATGAATAAGGAATGCAGATGTTATACCTCGTTGAATGGACAAGAAACCTTTTTTCTGTTGTATAGTTGTAAGCTTTTGTTTGTCGCAGTTAAGATTCAGTGGACAGTGTTATAGGGTGATTTACGTGGCTAGTGAAGTATGGAGTGATTGTTGCCAATTTATCATTCTCAGATTCTAACAAGGAAATATTAATTGTAAGTGTCCTTTTCCTTATTCACTCAGCATCCCGCCCAGTGGAAAACAGGCTGTGTGAGGGTCCAGTCCACAACAGGTCCCAGCCTTGCCACATTCCCTGTCCGACTGACTGCCAGGTGTCACCGTGGGGGGCCTGGGGTCCTTGCACCTTTGAGAACTGTGATGAACAAGCTGCAAAGAAAGGTACAAAGACATGGCAGAAATGGATTGTCTAATCGTGAAAAGGTGCCACATTTTTTTTAAATAAAGTCTAAAGGTCAAAAGTATTTTGAACAGGAAAATCAATGGGAAAGAGAAACTAGTAACCATTATCTCATGCCACTGGTGATATTTGTATAAATGAAGCCAGTCTCCATTACCCACTCTCTGGAACCTACTGTAACTACTTTCTTGCTATAAACAAACCTAAGGCCTGAAATAATTCATTGTAGACTTCTGAGACACACAGTATGTCAAGGAAGATCATATGTGAACTCCTTTTCCAGCTCGTTTTCATTTAAAGCAACAGGCACAGAAACAAATTGTCTTTGGGATATGACCATGTTTAAGGATACATCAAATTGGTTTCTATGTGTTATTTTTGGCTACAAATTTTAACATTTGTTTTTAAGACACTAGGAACCTACAGTGTTTGAGCTTGCTGAAAAGAAAATGTGTATGACTCCTTTAGACACTCAATATCAGTAAATGTAATAACCTCCCAGAAAAAGCTTTAAAAAATATCAAAACTACGGCCTATTCCATAGCCTTTTTCTGTATTTGCTTTATTTATTTAACAGGGAAAAGGTGTCGTAATAAATATAAAATAAATGTTCAATATGTCTCAGGACACTGTTAACATAAAAATACTGTATGAGTTTAAAAAAAAAATCTGAATTCATTCTCTCATTCATTTTCTATACCGGCTTACTCCAATTAAGGGTCACGGGAGGACTGGAGCCTATCCCAGTGGTCATTGGCCGAGAGGGAGGGTACACCCTGGACAGGCTGCCAGTCCATCGCAGAGCCACATATAGACAGACAAACACATTCACGCCTACGGTCAATTTAGAGTCACCAGTTCACCTAACCTGCATGTCTTTGGAAGTGGGAGGAAGCTGGAGCACCCGGCGGGAACCCACGCAAACACGTGGAGAACATGCAAACTCCACACAGAAAGGACCAGGTCAGAAGCGAGCCTGCAACCTTCTCGCTGTGAGACAACAGTGCTAACCACTAAACCATCGTGCTGCCCATTTTCTTATCTTCATTACATTTATATGTGATACTGTCACATTTACAATAATAGTTCAACCTTCAACCACACATAGTTGAGTAAAGTGTTCTTTTTTTGTTTGTTTGTTTTTACTATATATGAATTCATATAGGCAGCACGGTGGCTTAGTGGTTCGCACTGATTGCTCACAGCGCGAAGGTCCCAGGTTCGCTTCCGACCTGGTCCATTCTGTGTGGAGTTTGCATGTTTGCGTCGGTTCCATCCGGGTGCTCTGGCTTCCTCCCACTTCCAAAGACATATAAGTTAGGTGAATTGGAAACTTTAAATTGACCTTAGGTGTGAGTGTTTATGTGTGTCGGCCCTGCAACAGACTGGTGGCCTGTCCAGGGCACCCTGCCTCTTGCCCAATGACTGCTGGGATAGGCTTCAGCACCCCCGTGACGCTGAATTGGAGTAAGTGGGTATAGAAAATGAATGAATGGTATAAGTGACTTTCATGATGCGATGGACAGGCTGCCAGTCCATCGCAGGGCCACATATAGACAGACAAACACACTTATACCAATCAATCACAAATATTTTATTGATCAATATGAGCAGTTGATCAAATCTCTATCTACATTGGTAGTAGAGATATTATGGTAAAGATGTGTTTTGTTTTTTTTGGTGGGGGTGGGGGCGCTATGTTTTGCTTGACCTTGACCTTTGACCAATCAGTTCCAAAACTTAATCATGTGGAGCCACTAACCCAAGTAATATTCCCACCAAGTTTGTTGAAAATCCGTTTAGCCGTTTTTTAAATTAATTTTGTTCACACACACACAGAGAGAAAGAGAGAGGAGTGATTACAATACCCTGCTTGCACAGTGGCATGCAGGGTAATGATCACTTACCTTGTGAAACATACACAGGAGGAATACGGTAGCATTTCTGTTAGCGATACTGCAACACTTCACAAGTAGACGTTTTGTACAAACAACTATGTATCAGACGTAGCAGTTGGCAGCTGTATCACTATTGCAGTGATTATGTAAAAGTGGGAAAAAAATCACATAAATTTCCACATAAATCGAATGTGAAATTTGTTGAAGAGCAGTTATGGTGTGATAATAATGTGTGCTGAAGCTTGTAAAAGCCACAGGCTGATTTCTGCTTGACTTGACTGATTGGTCACATACAACATGCATACAACTGTTTGGGTTCTGACTCAAAGTAATAGCTCACAAGAGAACAAGACGGGGTAAAATAGGATTCCAAATGGCAGGATTAAGCTCCATGTAGGGACTTCTAAAACTTCTGCAAGATCCTAATGCTCCACCCACATTAATGAGCATCAAACCAAAGCAAGCTAATTCTCTATGAAACAGATGAGTGAAATCTTATCATCACTCAATAGCAAATTTCCCAAGGTGTGTGACTTTTTTTCTTTTTACTGTGCAGGTTTCAAACTGAGAAAACGGCAGATCACCAATAAGCCCACAGGAGGGCCTGGAAACTGTCCACATTTGGTGGAGGCGGTGCCATGTGATGATCCGAGCTGTTACGACTGGCGGGTGGTCAGCTTGGATCAGTGTATTCCTGAGGATGGTAGACCATGTGGCCCGGCCACACAGCTCCCACAGGTTCAGTGCATCAGCAGCAATGGTGAGTCAGAGGCGACCGGCGTCATTGTTCAAACTGATGTCAGTATTTTCCTGAATGAATGTGATGAACCTAAGAGATCAATTGGATTCATAACTTGTTGAAATTATACATAGTGTTTCAGATTAAACTGGGTATCCTTATACCAGATTTTGCAGCGTAGGTTAATGACCGAAATGTGCCTCCCAATTCTTTATAATCATGTTAACTAGCTGCATTTGTAACTGTGAAGGGGCATTTACCACGTCTAGGGGTTACTTGATTTTTTTACCAATAAAAAATATTGTGCAATGGAAAAATAGTTTGTATCAGTTTGCCTTGTGAGCTGAGAAGCAGTCACCTGTTGCTGGGAGGATTTGGACATGAACACAGCTAACAGACAAACACAATGGGTTCTGAAGCTCAGGACTAGATTAAACCTCCGTCATAATTGTTAAAGCACAAAAGAGCACCCTCAAATCATAGTTTACAGCAACATGGTATCCAGTTCAGGCAGAGCACTGTTGCTCTCATTGGCTTATCTGCATTAGTTGCTTCATTTGTGTTTTACAATACCATCTGCATTATGTATTTTATTCAAGCTCATCCATATCATAAATCATCAATATAGTCATATTTGTGGCTAAAAGGTCAGCTGACTCACACCATCCAATGGTATTTTCACTTCCACTGGTATTTAGAGTGATCTATTAAAGGTGCAGTCACACCTAGACGTTTGGGCCAAAGTAGATGAACGTATTTGCAAATGTCAGTCTCCGCGAGCCTCTGCTAGCCGCCATTAGCTGCTGCTAGCCTCCACTAGCCTCCGCTGTCTAATGTTTGAGTGCTGCTTCACCCTGCCTACTCAGAATCACTGGACAGTTGTGTGTCGACCCCCTCTCCTGCACGTTGCCACGTTGGCAAAAGTCCTGCTTGTTCTAATGGAGTGCTGGCTAATGCCCGCCTGTGCCCGCCTCCACTAGCGCCATGTTGTGGAATGCCGTGCTGCGTTTGAGGTTCGCTACCAAACTCCGGTAACGTGATTTTTGCTGACGTTTGGCCACTTTTCTCGACCTTTCCCTGCTTTCATCAAATGCTGGGGTAAACGTCATCGTGTGACTGCACCTTAATGAGTACTCACTATCGCTAATTACACACATCCAAACCTATGCCTCATGTCGCTGCAATGCAGTTTTGGTCCTTATGGATAACTCTGTTGGGCTGTTAGCTGTTTAAGGTTGTTCTTCGAGCCATGACATTGAAAATTTCAGTTCCCAGGGTTCTTATGGCAGATCCTCCCATTAACCATGTGTGAGTGAGATTGCAAAGGTGGTGGAACAGCTAAAGCCAGGAAAAACTGTTGAGATCTGTGTTAATGGGGCTGGACTTCTTAAGGCAGAGGATGATGGTGTTCTCCATGCGTTGCAAGCAATCTTTTTAACATTTGTGAGACTGGAAGAAAGGCCTTGTTGACCATCTCTGGGAAGAGAAGGGTGATTATCCAGTTTGCTACAACTACAGGGTATAGGTATTACACTGTTTTTCTGTGCAGGATTAGGTTCTTGCAAGAGTCATTCACTACAGGATCCGGGTGTTTAGTGCTCAGCTATCAGAGTAGTTTGGTTTCACACTTAAGAAGTTAACCATTGACTGCACCCAAACATTTTGGGTAGTCATTGAACAAAAATGTGACTTTTGACAGGACTTCTTTGTTGTCTGTGGGCCCTACATTGAAGATGTATGGCACATGGTCAAAAGCTCATAGGGCAAGTGCATTTAGGGCTCATCGAACTCCACTTTGCTATTTACAGTATGTAGTCTGAAATAGGGTGTAGGGCACAAAGGGGTTGTATTTGGTCTCTCAGTTAGTCATTAGCATGTTTTGGGCATGACATGAAATAAACCAGTCAAAGTGTCATCTGTCATTCCCTTTAAGAGACAGGTGCAGCAGCAACTTGCACATTGTTACTAAGATGGCAAATACTGACTTGAGAGGTTTTCAGTCAAGGAAAGGGTACTGCTCACAAAGCGTTAAAGCATGTGAGCGGGAGAAGCACTCCTCCACCACAACTCCATGAGGTTAAGGTTTCTGCAACACCTCCTCCTCCAAAAACCCATTCCCCTCCATATCCCACAGTGGCCAGCCCCGTCTTGGTCCTAAACACCTGCAAACCCAGGGAGAAAGGAAACCAGTGTAAAAATATGGTACAAACCAGAGTTGTTAAAATTGAGTATGTTTCCATTAATGTTTCCTTTTATTTCACTTTTATTTTTATTTTCTATTGAGTTTCAATACAATTTGAACTGGTAATGTGCATCCATGTGTGTACAAGCAAGTATACGTCCTATGTAAAACGTATCCAAATATTATGCCATAGCATAAAAACTCTGCATTAAACTTTAGACGAGGTTTTTGGAGGTCTGTAGCAATGCAGCAGCATTGCATGTGGTCACACCTCATTTTAAGAACAAGTTACCTGCTGGCGCACAGATGAGTGCAAAATGTGGGCAAAGGACATGAAAACGAAAACTATGTTGGGTGGAAACTAGTGACACTTGCACAGCTACACTGTGCACTGTTTTGGGTATAAGATAGGGCTCTGACTCTCTCTCTTTGTGCCTCGTTACACTAATACCGCACAGAGCTGCCTTCATTGCCAAGATCTAAACACCTCAGCTCCAGCAGTGAACAAACCACTGACATTTAGGTGCAACTTTAAAGTTCTGCAATACTGCTGAGATGCAGTGCCACTGAGAAATAAAGCTGAAGTAGAGTCAGTGACACAAATCGCTGCATGATGATCAGCTCTGCCTCTGTGCTCACTCATTCAGTTGCACTCAGTACTGCGCTGGAGCAACTCAGTTACGATGTAGTTCTGAAACAAGCTGTGGATTAGGGTCTTCCCATCACATATAGAGAAATTTCATGTTGCATATTTTTTTATCCTCCAACCCACCATTTGGTGATGCCTCATATGGGAACTCGATATCGAAAATATTTTGAAAATAAAAGAATATTTAGGACTTGATCAATGCAGCTTTCAGAGAACATCAAATAACCAAGACACAAACAAGATATAATGCATAATGGTATACAAATATGAGATTTTTCGATCCCTGGCAGTTATTTAGATTGCTACTGATGCATTATATAGCATCAAATTTACCTTAGTACATGTAATTGCTAATGTCTGATATGTATTTTTTAATGACAAAGTTGACTACATGTGTTGTACTACACTGATATAACAAGTTTGTTCCTTGTTAGTTAATATTTTTGTCATTTTTCTAGTTTGTGAATTAAATAACAAAACTATGTAAAGTTTGATTGAGTTGAGCAAGTGCTAAATATTGTTTTTTTTTTCTTGCTAATAATTTAACTGTGGCCATTTTACTGTTGGGATCATAACAAAAACTTGAAGAATGATTTTCTGAAAGTTTCATATTTTAGGAGCACCCTACTGTGGATGATAACTGGAAGGTCCAACACAATCCACCAAATAGTAGGAAGTGGGTTGAGATGCACAAAGCTGATACCGATCCTTCAAAAATCACCAGCATCAGTCCCGATGCCGATACTGTACCTGAAACGTCAAAACTGACCTCGTTTGATTCTGTTTATTGCAGTAAACAAGTTAACACGATAATATTGAATCTTGAAGCCTGGACTGAAATAGTATCATGTTGTGACAATGACAGCATTTGTACTTGTATCCAGCTCACCATTCTAGTATTCTACCCCAACCACGAGCATTATCATGCTCATTGCTGTGAGCTCTTTTGAAAATGTTGTGCTGGTGAACACTCCCGGTTGCAACTAATGAGCAGATTTGACCTTGTGTGGAAAACTTCATTTTGCTCAAGGACTGTACACAAGTTTTTCTTTTCCTCCTTCCTCCTTCCTCACTTCTCTCTCCACAATCTCAACCTTCTCTCTGTTTTAACACTTGATTCCTCATTGCACACCTCTGATGCTCACGCTGTCTCTGTAATTGCGTTCTTCCCCTCTTCCTCACAATTAAACCTTACTCTCACGAAATCACATCAATCCTCAGTGGCCTGCTGTCTTGGGACTATCTTGTGCCCGTTGCTGCTCCTGATTCCTACTGCTGCTTTTTGTTGCTGTGAATCTTTAATATCCAAAGCGTTGGTGCAAAGATGCTTTCTGGAATTATTTCTCTGTCATATGGTGGCCGATAGGGGCCACAACAATTCAGCAACAGGTAGTTGCATCAAAAATGTCTTGCATATTTAAAAAAAAAAAAGAGAAGACAAACATAACCTGCAGCACCTGCAACAATATAATTTGATGATTGTTAGCATCTTTCAATTTGCAAGATGTTTTTGATGCAGCTACCTGTTGTTGAATTGATGTTGAATTTTCACATTTGTGATTTCTGCTTTTGCTGATGTTTCTTGGTGGTTTTGGCCATAGCAGATGGTCACCCCTCTGAGTCTGGTCTGCTTGAGGTTTCTTCCTAAAACATCCAGGGAGTTTTTCCTTACCACTGTTGCCATTGTGCAAGGGTAAGGTTAGACCTTACCCTTGTGAAGCACCTTGGGGCGACTATGTTGTGATTTGGTGCTATAAATAAATTGAATTGAATTGAATTGGTGTTGTCTTAATTTGGAAATGTTGTGGTCCCTATAGGCCGCCATACTGTCGCCGTCAGCTAGTGGACAAATGTTGGACAAAAATACTTTGCGTCAAATTGTTGGTTTTCTCAGTGGCTTTTCCTTTGTGTATATTGTCTTTATTTATTCAGGAAGTAATGGTAGAATGTGCTGCCACTGTAGGAATCTCAAACGTTCCAAATGTGTTCGGTAAATCTTTATTTTATGATTCAGTGGGGTAACTTTCTTCATGTATTCCCCACTGGAGAACTTGATATGATCTCCCCTAAATCAGACAGCATGAATGAGCTGTAGCTTTTCACTGAAGTCCTGTGAATACTCCTCTGGTTCTGCCAGAGAAACAGAATCTCTGCGCCGTTCTTTTTTTCCCCCTGACTTTGTTTGATTGATCTCCCCCACCTTCACTCCCCCATCGGATGAAAATTGATTTGTTCTGTTTGGGTTTGCACTCTGCTTTTCGCTCCAGAGGTTTTTCACTGCAATGTCAGCTGTATATTTTATTTGAGTGTGTCCCAGTCATAAAGAAAAGGCCACACAGTCTGGCCCCAGACACCAGGCGAAGGTCGATACAAACGTTATTGAAACTGGCTGTTGATGTTCCCCACACTGACCATCTGTCCATTTATAGTGGTTTCTTGTCTGCGCAGGTTTTCCTCTCACAGTGGCTGTTGTGTTCATTCATGTTTTCTTGATGTGAGCCTGAAAATGGCAGGGCTCTCATCTCACTTCTTATTTTCACGCCTTCTCAGTTCAGTTGTGATTGGTTCCCTGCAAATCTGTCAGAGTGACATCTTAATGCAAAGTCGGGCCCACTTCGGTGTTTGAAGTTCATGTGATTCTTCCCTGCTTGAAATTGAAAATTCAACCGTTGAAAGGTTGACATTTTCCTGGGTGTTTGCAGAAAGAAAAATACTTGGTTTGTGGCACATAGCACGTCACAGATCAATTGCGGGTCTTTATTTTCCACTCTTGGCTGATGCTAGGAGCTTATCAATATTGCATTCAATGTGTGTAAAAATGCTAGAATCATGAACTTGCTTCTTCCATGTTCAGTGCCACTTACATTTAGTGACGGGCTTGAGCTGAGTGAGACTATTCTACAGCTAATCCATAAAAAGGGTCATAATCAATGTGAATGCAAGAAACACAAGCGAAAACAAGTAACAGTGGCCTCAGTGGCCACCAGGATCCTGTGATGAACAAGGCTTCACAAGATTTTTATGTTATTTTATGTTGTGGTCATTGCACATGTTACAAGATACCATGAAGGCCCAAAATAGGAGGTTCACTGGTCCTCACCTGTATGTACAACCCCAAATCAGAAAAAGATGAGATGAGATGGAAAATGCAAACAATAAAAAACAGTGAGTCTTCCATTTACTTTGACTTTTATTTCATTGCAGACAGTGTGAATCCAAGCTATTTCGTGTTTTGTGAGGTCAACTTCATTTCCTTTGTTAATACACATCCATTCCTGCATTTCAGACCTGCAACACATCCCAAAAAAAGTTGGGACGGAGGCAATTTAGGGCTAGTAATGAAGTAAAATAAATAAATAAATACATAAATAATGATGTATTTCAAACAGGTGATCAACCAAGCCCCAACCTCCGCCTGTCAAAAATGAAGCCTTCCCAGATGAAAAAAAAGTTACAGTTTCTTGAATGGCTGCTTGAGGCTGGTTCCAAAAGGGAGCACATTCCCATAGAAGCCCAAGTTAAAATGTCCAACTTTAGAGGAGAAATAAACATGTTTACCACCTGGTACAAAAAACGGTTTCTATAGCTAATTTACCTCTCCATGTCAACTGTGCGGGGGATGAATTTTTTTTATAACTCATTAGTTTAAGACATTTTAAGGCATAAAGTTATGCATAAATAGGGGCCTGGTCACTTTGAGTGACAGGCAGTCTGTGCCACTGTGAGTCGAGTTCACAGCTCTGGTGGCAGACACCACTAGCTGTGGCTGCTAGCTGCTTATTTCAATATATTTCATATCTGTAATAATATGGCTTGCTGTGCGGTTAATTGTCCTAGCGGAATCACCTAAGAAGCTGTGCTCCAGTAATTCCGTCGAGTAAAATTTTTGTTATTTAATTTGTTATGTTAGCGGTATTAACACTTTGAGCAGCTATTGGTAGCTTGATGACATTAGGTCATTAAACCACGATTACTGAGGAAATCAGCAGGTCATAATTTTTAATGCCCACACCAAAGCCACCCGTTATGAAAACCACTGCCCAGTCCCCAAAAATATCATTTAACAAACTACCCCAATCAGGCTTAGCCTGTTAGCTGTTAGTTCGGTAACTCTGAGATGGGGACGTGTTTGGGCTTCATTTGTCCCACCCAGGTCATACAGGGTCTCACCCACATTCCACCTCTTTACCCATTTATGGGTTGGCCGTGACGTAGGCAGAGTAAGCAGTGCCAACAGTTATTTCAGAAGGTGAAAATTGTTTATATTCTAGACTCATTACATATAAACTAAAATGTTTCAAGCATTTTTATTTTGACATTCATAATTAAATAGAAAAATGGAAAAAAATTGAAAAGAAACATCTCAAAATATTAGATATTTCATTTCAAGTTTGAGTAACTCACTGTTTATGCAGTATAAATACAATGAATCTCTCAGTCTGGTTCAGTACAAACATCCACAATCATGGGGAAGACTGCTGACTTGACAATTGTCCAGAAGACACTTATTGACACCCACAGAAGGTCATTGCTGGAAGGGCTGGCTAGTCACAGAGTGCTCTATCAAAGCATATTCATAGAATGTTGACTGGAAGGGAAAACTGTGGTCAGAAAAGATGCACAAGGAACAGGGATGACCGCAGCCTTGAGAAGCTTGTCAAGAAAAATCAATTCAAGAACTTGGAGGAGCTTCACAAGAGGAGGACTGAGGCTGGAGTCAGTGCATCAAGAGCCACCACGCACAGACGTGTCCAGGAAATCTGCTACAAGTGTAGCATTCCTAGTGTCAAGCCACTCCTGAACCAGAGACAGTGTTAGAAGTGTCTTACCTGGACAAAGGACAAAAAGAACTGAACTGTTGCTCAGTGGTCCAAAGTCCTGTTTTCATATGAAAATAAATTTTGTATTTCATTTGGAAATCAAGGTCCCAGAGTCTGGAGGAAGAGTGGAGAGGCACAGAATCCAAGTTGCTTGAAATCCAGTGTGAAGTTTCCACAGTCAGTGATGATTTGGGGCCATGTCATCTGCTGGTGTTGGTCCACTGTGTTTTATCAAGTCAAAAGTCAACGCAGCTGTCTACCAGGAGATTTTAGAGCACTTCATGCTTCCATCTGCTGACGAGCTTCATGGAGATGCTGATTTCCTTTTCCAGCAGGACTTGGCACCTGCCCACAGTGCTAAAACTACAAGGAGCTGGTTTGCTGACCATGGTATTACTGTACTTGAATGGCCAGCCAACTCACCTGACCTGAACCCCATAGAGAATCTATGGGGTACTCTCAAGAGAAAAATGAGAGACACCAGCCTCAACAATATACATGAGCCAAAGGCCGCTAACAAAGCAAACTGGGCTTCCATAACACCTCAGCAATGCCACAGGCTGATCACCTCCGTGCCACACCACATTGATGCAGTAATTTGTGCAAAAGGAGCCCCAACCAAGTATTGAGTGTATAAATGAACATACTTTTCAGAGGTTTGACATTTCTTTGTTATAAATCCTTTTTTTAAATTGATCTCATGAAATATTCTAATATTTTAAAATGTATTTTTTTTCAAGCTGTAGGCCGTAATTATTAAAATTAAAAAATGCTTGAAACATTTTAATTTATATGGAATGAGTCTAGAATATATAAACAATTCTCTTTCTGAAATAACTGACAAAAATATTGAATTTTTTCAAGATATTCTAATTTTTTTTGAGATGCACATAATTCTCACAATGAATCTTGGAGCATTCAAATTTATTCTCATTACCAAGTTATTCTCAGACAAAGTTTCCAATTTTTGAATTTATTGGTTGACCAACAGACTTTTTCAGCAATGCAACAAAGGTAGCACACAACAATGCACACAAACATATTGTGAAGGATTATATTTGAAGAAGTTGTGAAATGGTGATGTTGGTAATGCTTTAAATGATACTGTAGCTTGGAACAGTGTGGAAATAAAGCAACACTTCATAAAACAAATGATAGCAATGAGTATGACTTTGCTTTTTATATAGTTTAAATGTAATAGAACTGAACTAGTTGAGTGACAGAAAAATAATCATCTAACATAACACAATATGTAAAATAAAATAATATTAAGTAATATAAGAAAAAAATCCCAAAGTTGCACGAGTTCAGCCTCTAAAATGAGTAAATGTAAATTAAATATTTTTGACTCTTGATTAGACAAATCAAGATTTTTTTTTAGTGGCCACTTTATTCATGGGACAATCATTCAGTAATTTGAGCAGTGTTTCTCTATCTGTCTGTTTGTTCCCTTACTCTTCCCAGGTCAGTGACCTGATTTCTACCAAACTTGGTATGCCAGTGTAGTTGACCCCAAAATTGCCCAAAAAGAATTAATTTTGGCAAAACTCAAAGTCAAGGAATTTGATTTTCAACCTTATTTGGACCAAATCTAGAATTGCTCTGGCAAGGTCAGCCAGAGGGCAATCATTTTGGTGAAGATTAAGATCACTGGAGTTAAATGTCAGATTGCTATAACCCTGACTGTCCCCAGGTGCTATTACCTAATTAATAAAATAACAGTAAAAAATAATTGAATGTGTAATTGACCATGCAGCCCAAAAAGACAGTATAAGGTCCATGTGTTTACAGTATTTGTGAGTTAAGGGTAATATAATGGATTAATATCAGTGTACTTCTTTAACTTCTGGAAACTCACCAAAGGTCAGCATGTAACACACAAAGTCCTTTATATCTCAAGATTCCAAATACTTTTGGTTTAATTGTCTTGTCAAAGTTGTGATTCTGGCCTTGGAAAATCTGATCATTTCTGAATTGCCAAGATGAGACAATCCTGAAAAATACAAAAGCATCTGCTTCACCTTGTTTTTCCATACTGTATTATTCTAAACTACTGCAAATAGCAAAAGTCAAAGCCGACAGCCAAAGAACAAGCATTTAAAGTGTAAATGTAATGACCATGAATTAAAGCAGAAAATGAAACCCAATTTATTTCATCTTACGTTTATGACAATATCATTTTAAACTAATCAGCCATGGCCATAGTCATTATGAGGCAACGCAGATCGTACTTTTTTTCTGTAATAACACAAATATGTGCTGGATGACACAAACTCTATCTGCATCTTCTTAATTTTATGATTTAATTATTTTGCATTACTTTCTAAAAAAATAATGATGGAGAATTCATTGGGCCTTTTTTTCTAATACGTGATTGTAGAGGTATTACCCTGATATTAGCCTGTGATTGTCATCATTGTGATGAGCACATGTAAAACTTTAAATTGCCATCCTCTTATCTATAACATTTTTATAGTGAGCAGATTAGCATATTGCTGTTATATTATTGCATCATTATTATCGAGTACTGCCTTAAGCTTCACTTTTCCCCAATTAATTTGATGTTACTAATTGCTTCTTACATAATAATGTAATACATTAAAAATTAGTATGTAATTTAAAGTACTACAGAAATTACCCCATTATTGAGATAAAAATGTTGGTGTATTTTTTTAATATTGACTGTACAGAAAGATGGACGAGTCCCCATTCATTCACATTGTGCAAAAGTAAAGCTGAATGAACCGTTAAATGGTGAGGCTAAAGAATATGGGGCAAAATGTTCACTAATTGTGGTGCAGAATCCATGCAATCTGTATGTCTGTGTAATTTAACACTCTGCCTTTTGTTTCAAAAACTGCACAACAATCAAGTAAAACTGATTCAACTGGTCACACTGCCAGCATCAGAAACATTCCAGAAACGTCCCAGATGCATGTCTTGACTGTTTTGGAAAAACCTAGTCAGTCGATTTTCCTTTCCTTTTTTTTTTTTTTTTTTTGAAAATTGAGTTAAGACCATTTTTAGATTTACCTTATCTTATGAGATACCATTTGATAAGAAAACATTTATGGTTTCATAGATGTTGAAGCAGTAGGACCTAGAAAGTTCTGAGAACTGATTAACTGATTCACTTATTCAGCCAAAACCTAGCAACGTTGAACTTTGGCCGAAGCCAAAGTTCGATATTCTGACATTTCCAGAAGCAATGGAGGGACCCGGAGGTATTAGTGAAAAATTGTGTATTAGTGAAAAAAAGCAAAACATCTTGAAACTGATGGCGTGTATTTTGCTGTTTTCTCAACTTTACCAAAAGGCTCAAGATGTGTTGTGTGGTGTGTCCCGCGCCACTCTACAGAATAGACCCAAGGCCCATTTTTCCATGCATGCCGCAATCACCACGCAGCTAAAATAGACAGAAAGATGATTTGTAGACAGTCATTTTGACATCATACCAGCAACATCAAATAATTAAGACCTTTTACTGGACTATCTATGACTGGTGAGGAAGTCACAGCCATGAAAAATATAAATACAATTTTTGAAAACCGTTTCAGTGACTGAAAAAGGTCACATGACGTTACAAGAAGTCACTTGGTAAATACACAAGCAGCTCGGTGTAAATACGCACGCGCCCGACTGCTGCGTGAGATGCGCTTCCCCGACACGCCGCAGCTGTGACACTGGCTCTGTGTTCCAGGGGTTCCTTAATGAGCAGCAGAGCAGGTCCACAATTAACCACTTGTTAACAATCAGCAGTCTGACATTTCATTCATTCTAACTCCTGTTTAACTAATAAACCTTAGCATATTTTGTAGAGAAAGAAGAAATAATCACATATGAAGAAAATGTTCATTTATTTAAGAAACGGTGACATGAAAAACGCACTTCGTTCTCCATGCATACACACAGTGGAATTTTGCAGACTGTAAAAGCGATATGTATACTGTATAGAACGTTTGCTCGCATGCGCTTTATGAAGCCTTGTTGCTAATCACAGGGTCCTGGAGGCTACTTGCCAACTAATAACAGTTTAAAAACTGAACAATCACAAAGATAGATATTGGGGCACACATGCACATTATTAATAACTTACTATGTGATGCATTTCAGGAAAATAGTTTGTTTGGGTACTTTTGATTTTGACCCATTTCCCAAACATTTAGCATGACCCATTGACTTGCAGTCCTTAATAACCTATACTGCCTCCAGCCACTAGGGGGAAAAGGAGACATTTTGGCCTAATTTATCGCCTTGTTTGTTTATGTCTGTGTTTCTATAAACAATAAAACAAACAAAAAAAATAAAGGACACATTTGGAAAACTTGATTGAATTTCAAGGTATATCCAGATTTGATTGAAAATCTTTTTTTTTTTTAATTTCTTTTCCGTTTTATCTCTTTCCCAGCATTTCATTTTCAGGAGCTCTCTTGCTCTCTTTATACATCGTCTCTGATTTTTACATTAAAGTGCAGCTTCAAACGATCCAACCTCCTCGGCTCAATAGCTGCTATGTTTTATCACAATTTCTTTCAGGTGAGGAGGTGGAGAGAAATCTGTGTTCATCGTCTCCAGCTCCAGAGCCTGTGCCCTGTGAAGTGCCTTGCTCAAGGGACTGTGTTCTGAGTGGTTGGACTCTGTGGTCCACTTGTTCTCAGACGTGCTCCAGTAAGACCATTGAGGGAAAGCAGATGAGGACCCGTTCGATTCTGGCCTACAATGCTGGAGAAGGTGAGTCTCCTGCACCACGCTGTGTGGAAATAAATGCAAATGAGGCCTTAGCACTGGCTTCATCGTGGCCTTTCAAGTCGTCCTTTACTGTCACTCACTGAATGTCTGGATTTCACACTTGTCTGAATGTGCATTTGTCCTTATCTCAAACAGCCTCCTTATCTGTGTTGGTGATTATTTCTTTCGGTCTGTCTCCTCGCTTGACACATTTTTTTTAATCTGTTGCTAAGATCATTTCCCTGCATGCACTTGTTCTCTCTACTTTAAATCTCTGTGTTTGTGTGTCGCCTTGTCTGTGTCTTTTGTCGTGTCTGGATGTGCGTTTTCCTCACAGTTACTGCGATGGTAGTGGCATGGATCACAGTGATGGAGGGTAACTTATCTTTGCTCGTATCTCTTAGAACCTATTCAACCATGAGATTCAGGCCTATTTGTCAATGTGTAAAATAGCTTTAGGGCCCTATCTTGACGATCTGTGGTGTCCGGTCAAAGATGCATAGCACAAGTGGGTTTGGGGCGTGTACAACTCCACACTGCAGTGCCAAATCTGAGCGCAAACTAGAGTGCAGGGCGCAAAAGGGCTGAATATCATCACCTATTTACTCATGAGTCTGTTTTGGGCGTACCATGAAAAAAACAGAGTGTCATCTGTCATCCCCTTTAAAACTCAAGTGCCCCAGTATCTGATGCATTACAATCCAGAGAATGAACTTACGTTCACAGTGTGCAATTGATGCAGTAGGGAAAAGAGACATGGACAACACAAACACTCGTGTCAAAGTAGTACAAAATACAGGAAAGTTTGACAAGTGCCAGGTTGTCCTCACGAAAAATTTGTAGTACAACTTAAGAAAAGCAATGCACAAAAATTTGTACATATCCCACGTATTTGTCAGCTGGGAAGCTGTGATGACGTCACCGTAAATAAGATGGCGGATTTTCTGACCGAAAAAAGCAGGAATTCGTCTTATACTTTACATATACTTTACTTATATTATTATTGTTATTGTAACCCTAACCCTAACGCGCATTTTTGAGCGCTAAATGCAAAACATGCGTTGCGCATGTACATGGAAATCCATAGAAATATGCATGAAATATTGTGCTTAACTTTTCGTATGATATTAAAAGAAGCATGTCATGAAACATGTTTCAAGGGTAGTGACAGCTTTGAGAATTGGATTACCACTTGTTGTATCCACTGCTATGTGTGAATAATCATTCTCAGTATTGCGGAATGTGTTCATGGTCCACCTGGCATGCACATAAGAGAGGGAATTCAAAAGCAAAAACCTGAATGAATGGAAGGATAAGTCCCCAAGGAGATGCAACACCTGCAGCACTTTGAACGGTAAGGTAAAAACTGTTCACTCTGACTTAAACTGAAAATTCGGTGCTCTCATATGCGCTGTGCTGTTGCACAGTTATGGAGTGGAGAAGTCTCTTTTTCTGTTAAGGGTAGAGTGTGTGATTAGTGTTTGTAATACATTGTTGTCTCAAAGCATGGGTTGTAACGTGTCTTAATAATTTGTTATCATCATTTTGCGTTTTAGTTTCAAACCATGTTTAAAGTCCTCACTCATCTGAAAACTAAAACAACCCTTCAGTCCCATCCCGTTTGACTGCCTAATCTCTGGAAAGCCTCTTGGGGTGGGGTATGGTCGAAAAGTTGCCATACACAGGTATACAAGCAAACCTGAGGAGGAAGAAAAGCAGCGGAAAAATATGATACAAACCAGAGTTGTTAAAGTTTTGTATTTTTCAATTAGCTTCTCCTTTTTTTCATTGTTAAGTTTTGTTTTCAGTTCAGTTGTGTTGATGCTCTAATGCACATCCACGCATATACAAGCACACTGTACGTATTTGGCGAACCCACCATTTAAGGTGTATATGAATATTGCACACTTTAAATACCACAGATACACTGTCCTAAACTTTAAGCCAAGTCTTCGCTAGTCTATGGCACAATCGCTTTCTGCTCCCACACGATAGCAATCCACCTGCACTGTGCTTGTCCAAACCTCACTTTTAGACCAACGCACCCATGGTTGCACACTTAAGCGCAAGTAGACTTGCAGTTTAAAAGATGCGAGCACTGGGCGTGAAAACCACAGCTGTGTCAGTTGTACACTACCAATAACACTTGTGTTGCGCTCGGCACCGGGTAACAGATAGGGCCCTTAGTGTGTTAGTAGTGTGTAATAATCAGCAGTTTTGTTCATTTGTGTACTGTGTCTCACACCTGCCATATTAATTTACCAAATATCTGTATTTGTCGAAGGTCTGTCACAGGTATCGAAGTTTCCGGAACTTTTTGGTAAACCTTTGACTGACTCTAGACTAGAAATGCAGTAGTCATACTAGTTGTAAATAGGTGATAGTGTTAGTTGTTAAAGACATGATGACTGTGTTAAAGATACAGGGACATGACACAGTATCATTAGTTTTGTAACGTGAACTCATTCTGAAAGTATTTAGGGAGTGGATTTGACCATTAAACTGCGTGGAGCATCTGGAGAACCACAGTGTCTTACAGCTGGATACAACTTTCTATTAAATTCTATAGGCTAGTTTGCCTCCATCCACAATTCACTCCTATGCAGTGTCTGATCAGGATGTAAAACAGGAGGAAGAAAAGAATACTGTAAATACAAACCACTTAGGCTGAGGTTTCACTGTGCCTTTCACATAACTTTTTTGAAAATATGAACAGATGGCAGTCCAGCGTTCTCCGTCTTGCTCAGCAATGCAAAAGCAAACGGAAGCACACATTTCCAGTCTTTAAAAATATTTTCCGTAATACTTGCTTCGGGCCATGGATGTGCAATTTCAGCTAATTTAATAGCATATCCTCTTAACAAAACTGAATGCTTGCAGTAGGGGCCACAGTTTACACTCATGTACTAGTGAGATCATATTGTGTGCAATCATTCTTATTCTGTGAGGCTTTGTCATTTTTGGAGTGCAAAAGCACAAGTTCAGCCCAACATCAGTTTTTGCGCAAAACGGTGTCTGTTGAACTCTGCAGTAGCTAGTGTTATAGTGCGGTCTCCAAGAAAATAAAAGCGCACCTCTGGACAAAATTTTGGCACTTCATATAAAGGTACATGGGAGTATATGAAACAAGAATTTTGATGGAAGCACTCTGACCAGTCACTGTGGCAGCCATGGAAAAATCAAAGATGGTGGTCAAATATTAAAGATTACCCACTTATATGGATACTTCTAAGCAAACCTTTTAAATGATTTTACAGGAATAGGGACCTTTTAGGATTCTGATTTTTAAAATTTAGATTTTCAGACTCTTTGACATCAAATGATATAGGTCAAGGTCAAAACACAAGAGTTAAGGTCAAACATTAATTTACTAAAAAGTCCCCAAACAAGAATTAGTGACAAGACAATCTTAACAAATGCGAGATATTAGTGATACATATGCGAGAAAAATTAACTTTAATCCTTTTCCATATACGTTTTTACAATATCAACTTCAGTAACAGACATGTTTAGGAACTGGGAAACATGAGACAAAATGTTGGACTATTGTCAGAACGTTATCAACAAAATCATTTGACCACTTTAACATTTAGTGTGTCCTTAGTACATGTATCGTAACATTAAAGATCACACAGTGTCATTATTCACACAGCCTCCTTGGCAGTGCCAAAGACGTGTACAGCGAAGACTTGCTTTAGAACATTTACATTTGCCCTTACAGGCTTTCTGACATCCGCAGTGGTAGAGAATGGCACATGCTTCACTTGCATCAGGTAGAGAAGTCCAATGAGGGTGCCACTCTTTGCTTTTCTCATCTCTGGTCCAACTCCAAGCTGATGGTTTTGGTACA
>OMMV01202432.1:0-11404 GCA_900302635.1 Chatrabus melanurus
GCATTATCATTGGGTTCTCAGAAGTCCGTCTGCTGGAAAAGAACATCTCCACATTATGGGGGACTGAACTGCCTTAGCGGAGGTTTGTGCTCTCTGAATGCTTTCTAGTTCACAATGTGGTGAATTGTCTGATCTTGGTGGCCACAGTCGCAGGCAGGGCTGCCTGCCATCCCCCATTTATGAAGATGGTGTCCTGTTCTTACATCGACACACTATTTTATAAATGCTATTTCTCAACAAAATGGCAATATACTGTATGGATATCTATTGAAAACATCTCCAGAACAAAATGAGTCCAAGCATGATATTTTATGATTCTGAAATCATGATGAAAATCCAATTAATACAGAAGATATCAAAAACAGAAGATATTTATATATACTTAGCAATAAAACTTTTTTTCCAAGGAGCTGGCTTGTTGTGTTCCTGAAATAACAATTTTGAAAAGGCATAACTTGAAATAAAATCTTTTCTTTGCCAAAGAAATTGCTATCTTTTCTGAACCCGAGAATTTCTAAACTTGAAGCCAGCTATTTTCCTGAAACCTTTGCAGGTTTTCTGACCATTGGTACAAAGTAAATTACTTGTTTTTCATATGTTCTTAGCCTTTAATTTTGGGCGCATTGCTACAGTTGAAATTGCTCAAAAAAACCCTGAGGTAAGAACTGAATCATCTTTCAAATAGTAGAAACCAACAAAAAGATGTGATATATTTTTAAAAGAGAAAAGTGGTCACACATTTTTTTATTTCATATGTATTTATAAGTATTAGACATTTAACAGCTTTTTATTATTTTTAAACATTTTAGAAAAATACTTTCGGACTGCTGTTTTATTATAATCATCTCAAATTGATTCTGCAGCTCTCAAGCTTTTAATGGTGCACGATTTGTTACTGTCTTTAATATAAATATTTTTCAATAGTTTTAACCTCAACAAATTTGGCATTTTCTGCACTGTCTGTGATATGACATTGTAAATTAATAATGGGCCCAATCTGGTTTTTCACATATTGATAACTCCCAAGGTCACAAAATGTAATCTGGTAAAGTATTTAATATCTGACAATGATATTTGAATATTATCATTGAGTGTTAATATTCAAGTGGGGAGCTTTGTCGTAGTAATGCACTATTAGACAGAAAAACATTACTTACAAAGGGGCTGGATTAAGCCTCCTCATTACTCCTGGGTGTATTGTGAGGACCTGCCACCATCTTTCGGATCTGTAGTGCACAAGGCGCACAGCAGACTGTGCGTGTCTCTTCTGGTTAGCACCAACAGCAGTGTTCTGCAGCAGATTAAAAAAAATAAGGGGGAAAACAGATAAGAAAACAGATCAAATCTATGTTTGACTCTCCTATGTGCCTTCTGCAAAACCGTACTTGTAAATTTTCCATCTTCTTTTGAAGCCATGTAACTGATGATACTACGGCCAAAACTTGCACTTTGCATATTCTTGCAAATCACAACAACAGATGCCAATCCTTCAGTGTTGTCATGGGTGTCTTGGTGGCTTCCTTCACTTGTCTCTGTCTTCCGAGGTAGCTCAATTTTCCAGAACTGCCTACTCCAGACAGTTACCATTACCATACTGTTTATATTTCTTAAGTGGGAAGTTTGCATTTTTCAGCCCGAGCTCGATTTTTAGACGTTTTGGGGGGTCATCTTTTCACATACTACGTGGTCGTTCTGTAAGACCCAGCCCCTCATCACTAGTGGACCATCACCAGCGGTTAACTGTATAATCAGTCGTTTGAAAAAGTTTCTTCACATTTAGTAAGCTAAACATGCACAGGTTTACCGACGCAGGGACCCTCTCCATGCTACCTAACACTTCTAATGACATTTTCACCTGTTCAGTGGTGACAAGACGCAGTTTACTGTGAGTGTTTTTAGCTTGCCCCGTGTCATTACATTAATTAGCCAGTTAGCTTGTGACGGTATTTGCGTTGTAAAGCAAATATGTGCCGATCAATTTCAGTTTTTGTCCTGAGTGAAAAGTTGACACTCCCCTAAAAAAAATGTCAAAAAATAAAGCACAGGTTGTAAAATCCTGGAGTTTCCCTTCAATGATTGATGTATATGAATTCCAAGACACCTATTCAGTGACTTGGAAATGTTCCCCTAACTTCACTGGGGGGCAGGTGGCAAAATATTGATTTAGTTGTGTTTTACAAAATGGTGCCCATATTTAAGCATTCATTAATTTGGGTTTGGTATTTTTTATTGAATTTATATCATGTAGAAGTGGTTTATTTTCACTGTGTGTTTAAAAAGCATAATTTTAGAAATATTAGTAGAGAAGCCTATTTTTAAAAATTTCATATTTAAAAAATTTCAATGTTAAAAGCCCATAAATGTATTAATTTTTTCTTGCCACTGCACGTATTCCCAAGCACTGTATTTCTGCTGTTTCTGTGCTTTATTCTGAAAGGTTTAACTTCTTTTAAGTGATCATATTGTGCTACTTTGCATGAAAACATGCTCTGTATTTACTGTACATAATCCATTCTTCTCACCGACAACTTTTTGAATAGCAGGCAGTAAAAAACAACTCTGTTTGTCTGCACTCCTTTGCTAATATTTTGCTTTCCATCTTTCTTATCTCTCGCTGTCTTCCCATTACATTTTTTGCTAAGCCTGAGTGCATGTGCTGTGAGTGTGAAGCCGAATAGAAAAAGGGGGCATTGTGTTACATCGGCGAGCTGACATGGTAAACAAGCGTTGCCTATCTGTCTGTCTGTTTTCCAACAATGAGTCAGTGAGTCAGTCAACCTGCGAGTCAGTGAATTATCCCACAGATACTAATGGTCCTCCCTCAATCTCTCTCTCATTCTCTCTGCACACACACACACACACACACATACAGCACCAGCCATCCTCTGTGTAATTTAAATGACTGTCAGGTCAGTGGCGAGAGCAGCACCTTGCCACGGTAAAAATGCCAGGCGGCTGCCATCGTCACCGCCAACAAGCTGCCCAAACTGTCACACACTCACGCACACGTGGACACACACGCACACACACAGAGCTGTCACACACCGGTCACAATGCATTTACTTAGTGACAGAATTCTAATTAGTGGTCTGGCTGGTGTCACCCAGCGAGGACGAGAGAGAGTGCAAAAGATTTGTGTAGTGGAAGAGAGGTGTTGTGGGAGATTGGAAAATGTGGATGGGGGAAGATGGAAGGGTAAGGAGAGATGAAGGCGAAGCTAGAAAGAAGGAAGTGGTGGGTGATGGAAGAAGCTCGACTCTGTGTGACTGTGAGAAAGAGACAAATAATGTGATAGAGAGGAAGGTGACAAATACAGAAAATGTGATGATGTCTGACTGTGAGAGAGAGAGCGGCCTAGAAAAGGGTAGCAATAAAATCAGATAAAAGGACTTATAAACTAGTTTTGTCTGTTTCACATTTACAGTGTATAAATAAAATGCACCAATTTATCTCTCACAAGTCACTAAAGCCTTCCGAGTAGCTCCGAAATGCCTGGTTGCCTAATTGCCACATAGGATAAGAGTGCTAGAGTTTAACCCTCTACAGTCCTTGACATTACTGCACTCTCGACTGTGACATGTCATGACAGCCAAACACGGTGGGAGGATGACGCGGGGGAGGTAGGATTATGAGAAGAAGAGAGAGAGAAATGAAAGATAAATGTGACACTGGCTTTTGATAAGTTTACATCAACTCAGTTGCTGTAGATATAATATTGCACAGTATTCCAGAGGATCAAGAGGATTTGGTTGTCGTCGATCACTTTTTGAAAGTATTGGGTATCAGGTTTGTGGGACCCGATCGATTTCTGATCAGTTATTTGTCTGCTGTGGACATTTCAGTGTCATACACAGATTTGTTACAGAGCCACACCATTACAATGCTTGTCCAACGCAGTGTTGAGACTCATGCAGTGGCTTTTACCATCGATTTTAGAGTAATTTTCCTCTGCAGTGTTGCTGCCAGGTCAGGTCAGGTCTGCGATCATGAGCTGGTGCCATGTGTTCCTGCATCCGCCACACTGCAGAACCACCCTGGGTCATGGCTGGCAAACAATCATGCAGACAACTGGTCCATCCGCACCTCCAGAAAGTAGCCATTTATCTGCCACACTCAGGTGGTAAGTGTGCGTCCCCTTGGCCTTTTCAAGTTGCTGGGGGCCTCAGCACTGAAGCACCTGCATGTTCCATCATGCACAGAGAAATTGTAGCTGACATTCTCTCACAATGTAAGTAGTACGCCTCCTCTGAGTCTCCGTTTGTTTGAGACAAAGTCATTCCAGTAATACCCAAGGATCCTCCAGAAAGGCCTGGAACCAAAGATATCTAGTTGTCACCTTAGGTCACTGGTCAGAATCCAAGTCTCAATCATACAGGTTAAGTCTTGAAGCTCGAAGACCCTACATACTTGGGCCTTTGTTCTTGTTGCCAAGGGATTGCCATCACCAAAGACAAACCTCATGACTCCATAAGCTCTTGCTAGGCATTTCTCAATCTCAAAGCCAATGTCTCAGGCAAATGAACATCACTGCTGTGATTAGTGAAACTTTCAACAAATTTGACACTTTCACCACAAACCAATAAACTTCTCATGGCTGAGTCCAGTCACTGAAAGCCTGGATCTTAGTCTTGATCTAGGAAAATCACAAACCCAGACACTCCGACTCCTCACTCAGCGTCTCAAGTGCATTAGATCATTTATTAATTCCACAAAGATCATAGCATCATTAGTCCAGTCCATTGGGTATTATTGTTCACACTTTGTGGAGATTAGATAAACTATACATTTTTGGAAACTTTAGAGTCCACTGAATCTGAAAATGTTTGCTGCCATTCATTTCAAGTGTCTATGGTGGCCATCTTGCATTTCAAAATGGCCACCATAAAATTTGATAATTCATTAATAATTCCACATCCAATGTACATATTGCAATGATTTTGGTGTCATTTTGAGGGATGTAGAGTTCAATTAAACAAAAATAAATACCTTAAATATAACAAATTATAGCATAACAGTGAATGGATTATAAAACATATGGTGGCCATTTTGAAATCCAAGATGGCCACCATAGAGACTTGGGAAAAAATGCCATCAAACATTTTCAGATTCAGTGGACTCTAAAGTTTCCAAAAATGTATAGTTTATCTAGTCTCCACAAATTGTGAATGAAAAAAAAACCTTTTACAACATAATGGACTGCACTAATACACAAAAAATCAAATTCAGCGAAGGTTTCCCCATCAGAAAGGGCATTTAGGTTGCTGGAATACACAACCCTACCCAACACCCAGTCCATGCACCTACTGAAAAGAGTAGGAGCCAGAACACATCCCTTCACTGGGAAGAAGTCAGAAACTCTGTTAACACTTTGCACAGCACTGACAGTACCTATGTATGTACCGGCTTTGATTTTCCATGCAGGCTGTGTATTTGTATGTTTGCACTAACCTCTGTCATTGGAGGTTCATCATAGTGGATGGACCAACTGAATGTGGAACATCTGTGGGCCCATTGTTCTGCTGGATATTTAAACCTGAAAATCTGTGGAAATTGTTGGAACCTTTTTCTCCTCTCTCTGCCTCTGCAGCTTTTTGTTCCGTTTGGCTCTTGTTCTATTGACTTTTTAATAACACATTCACACAGCCTTCCCATTTGCATACAACACCAGCATGATACTGATGATGACACCTCAAATTGTTAGGTCATATTAATGTTTTATGATAAAAAAGGATGTCTATCTAGCTTTTATCCTTTTCCAATGATTCAGAAAGTATCTACAAGCCACACTTAAGAAAGTGAGGAGACAGCTTATTACTCATGTCAAAGTTAAAGTCAACCATTAGAATATCACTTGAGTAAAAGAACCAAAGTTCTGAAATTGACTGTGCTTAAGTATCAAAAGCAATTTTATGATATTAAATGTACTTAAGTATTGAAAATAAAAAGTAAAAGTAAAGTATGTTAATTTAAAAAATCTAATCAGCCCGGAGGCCCATTGGTGCCGGTCCTTATCCCCAGGTACCATAGTATAACGCAGATGAAAGTCTATGACTCCCATTGGACTGAACGCCAGTCCATCACAGGCTACTTCCCCAGCCAAGGCCAGTACCCATTTACAGCTGAGTGATCTGGGACAATGCCAGTAAATTGTCTTGTCCAAGGACACAGACAGGTAGTGCTACCGGGAATCAAAACCAGATCTATATATTGGTTGCCCAACTCCTATCCCACTGAGCTATCTTTTATGCTTTAGAATCGCCTTTATTGCAGCAGCCACAAAACTAACATGCACTGTTCTAGAGGTGAATGATAGATTTACCATTTTCAGCAAAAGGGGCCCCAGTGTCTTCTTTTACAAGTCTGGCTGGCATAGGATCCAGGGCTCAAGTAGTACATGTGGCACCCATCACAATATTAGAAATGCTCTGTAATGAGACAGTATCAAACCAGGACAATCATAGGTTTGTATCAGAGACTGCACCTAAAAATAATTTAATGGAGGTCCTGTCATGGCTACGGTTGGCTGTGGGACTTTATTTTTAATATTTACAGTGGAGTTTTTAAGCTACTGAGCATACTGCCACTGATTATCTAATTAGATAGCCTACAAACTAACATTAACAGCGTAGTTTAGATGAGGTGAATGTTTGCTGAGAGGCGTTCACAAGTAAACAGGCAAAACTAGACACCTGTCAATGCTTATTGTTAAGGAGAAGTTAGCAAATCTAGAAAGTTAGTAGGTCACAGTTCAGTTAGGGTTAGTCTATGAGTTTTCTTGTTGTATCTCATGCGGTGAAAGGGTCAAACTTAAGTGACGTTCACTTTTCTCGCCAGTGACATTGAAGTCTTTAGGTCCCCAGCCTCGTGGCATGTTTCTCTGAGTGTGATCCAGCTCACAGGTCCCTCAGTGTTGAGGACTTCACCAACAGGAAAAGACCAAGTGTATGCCCACTTATTATTATTATTACTGTGCTGCAACTGATAGATGGCTACTTGTGGGAGGTGGAAATCGACCCTTTGTCTCTCTGAGTAAGTACCGTACAGAACGCAGGGCAGTTCTGAAGTGTGGTGGATGTGACACCAGCACACGCTCCCAGGTTTGACCTTCAAAACTTGCAACTGAGGTACTGAGGTAGGTGATCGATGGACAAGTTTTTTTTGTTGTGACTGATAAATATATCAGGAAAGATAGGGAAACATCAAGATAACCTTGAATGATCCCAAGAAGTAAACTACATAATTACATAAAATGACTTGTAGAAAGAGGAAATTTTATTCATGTTACTTCTGTTGAAATGGAATAACTTGGAATTTCCATGTAGAATAATGTTCAAATGTATCAAGATATTGAATGCCAAGTAGACACAAAAATATAGTGTTACCATTGCCTCTCTCTTACCAGGATGCTTCAAAAATTTGTGATAAAGTCCTAAAATTGGCTCCAGAACAGTTAGAGCATGTTGTAAAACTCAGTGTAAAAAGCCAGAGCCTAGAGGACAGAAGAGGTTTTTAATCCCCTTGAAGAGTTTATCCACGCCCTATTACCAACCTCCAAAGTAGGGATGTGAGGCTTGTTCTGACCCGGTGGGACTGCAGGGTTGGAGGTCTAGGACAGTTAGAGGGTCTGGTACTCAGTGAGCTCAGGATTGAGAGCTCTTCATGGGGTCAGACAACCAAGAGGTTCCCGTTCTTGTTGCTCCCCACTCTGGTACTATTAACTGGCAGTGTGAAGAGGCACTTTGTTCTCTGCTCTACAGCAGTCTCTCTCTCTTCTATCTTTCTCTCTCACTGGGATGTCCATCGTCTGGTCTTTTCATCCCTAGATGGCTGGAAAGAGGGTCTTTGGAGCTCATCATATACAGGATAAGGAGCTATTTAAGGGATAAGCAAGTAATAGAGTATTTCATCTCAGTCTTAATCAACATAAAGACCCTTTATGCGCCCAGAGGTGCTGCATTGCCTTTATTCAAATGTAAGTCCCATTTGATAAGACATAATCCTATGCCATGGTAACATTATTGTTCCTGCAGATTTAGTACTAAATCACAGTTGTATTTCTATTCTGGACAATTTCTGCTATAGGTTGAACCAAAATTAAATTCAAGTGGATCTTTTCATGATCAGTCAGGAGACACATGAGGTTGCTTACTGAATGCAGATTCAACAAGCGTTGAACCCATTGAGATCACAGTGACGATCCCTGGTCAAATCCATATTCACATGTCACATATCAAACCCCGGGACACTGCTGTACTCATGAGTTCTGTTATGTACAGAAATAATTATTATTAACTGTCAAGTTTGTATCAGAAGCCTCAGATTGAAACCAGTGATGTTCATTAACAACAGTTATGCTTAGTATCCCACTCAAACAAAAACTGACTTGCCACAAGAAGGTCCTCAAGTACTCACAAGTAGAGTTAGGTCAATTTTTGTGTTCTCAGTAGTTCGTCCAAAACAGTTTCATCCAAAAATACAAAGATGTAAAAACCTTTTGCAAATATATAAACGATGATATAAAAAAAAATTAAAAATCAAGTTGTATTACAAATAAGGAAGACTCCACAGTTCTAATGCTTCATCAGTTTAAAGAGAATTGACTGGTGAAAATTGCACACTATGGATTTCAAGAGTGTATTAACCAAAACCATTAGCGGTTTTGATTCCCCCATATATCATTTCTATAACCAAAGGGCAGGGAGAATGATTTATGATAATATATCAACATTTCTGTCAAAGCCTTGTCAATATTATGTTCAGAGACAAGTAGAATCATTATACTTGGACTGAAAATGCATATGCCCGTTATTTTAAATAATGGCAGGTAGCTGGGTGAGCTCAGCTATGGTCCAGGAGCCATGAGATCCACTTAATCAAATATACACCAAAGATGAAAAGGTCTTCCTTTGATTAGACAATGTTAAGAACTCTCTTCTAGGATCAGTTTGGCACCTTGAACTGATGCCAGAGCAGAGAGAATAAAAACAAGGGACACAGAAAACAAGAGAAGGTCTTACTGAAAATGAAAAGATCATTTTGCATGAAGCTGATACACCCCAGCACTTCTCCTGCTGTCATCCATTAATCAGTCTGTCTGAGTTGATACCAAGTCACAGACCAAATCGTCTTCTCTGGCTTTCAGGTATCCCCATTCCCTTCAACTTACCCAACAGTCAACTTTTCTGTATTTATCTTCCACATGAGGAAAACAGTGCATCCAACAGAGGATGAGGGTTAATCAGGTTAGGCCCTGACAGCCCAAAACCTAAATTACTGATAACTTCCAAGATCCCCAATGTTTTCTCTATGAGAAGGGACAACGAGAGGAAAATGGATGGAATGAACAGAAGAAAGACACAAACAGACAGAAGAAAGAAGAAAAGTTGTAAATAGGTACTGGCTTTGGTTGCAGAAGTAAACTGCAATGAACTGGTGTCCTGTCCAGAGAGAGTCGTAGACTCTCATATGCTTCACGCTACAGAATCCGGGGATAAGCGGCAGACTGTTGGGCCGATATAGGACTTACTTCTCTTCTTCTTCACCATCTAAGACAGACACTTGGACAATGATGCCTCATATTGCCCCCCCCCCAAACACACACCAGTTTTGTAGTCAAGGCCCAAACCCTCAACGCCAAGGATAAGACTGTGACTCCCTCAAGGCCAAGGCTTGAAACCTCAAGGCCAAAGCATAAATAAAGAAAAACAATGAAAAACGATCATACAAGGATGTAAGTTCACGCAAAAAAAGAGACAAAGAACATGGACTTTTATATGCAAAATGTAAATTATGAAAGTAACTTGAAGTACAGCAGTTATTTACAGCAAAAGTAGTATTCTATATTGTACAAGTTGTTTTGTACTTATATTCTATTTAAAAATAGCAGAATTCCATATGCCTTGAAAATGCCTTCATCCAACACTAAGGCCAAGGCCTGGAAAAATGGGCAACGGCTGAGCTTCAAGGCACGACACGACTGACACACACACAAACACAAACACACACACACACACACACACACACTGATTTCAGTGCTGTCATGGACAGTGCTCAACTGCACACCAGGAGCAAACTGGGGATTATGCATCTAGCTTGTTTGATTGTCAGCAGAATATCTCAAAAAGATATGAACTGATTTTAATGAAATTTTTGTGGAGAGGCAGACCTTTAGCCAAGGACAAGCCGAATAAATTGTGGTGGGGATCTGGATCAAGGAGTACATCTTGCAATCAATCACCTTAAAGTAAAAGACTCTGAATGACTGAAAGTAGCCATAGAGGAACCAGAGTAACTACCTGCAATTTAGTGAAGTAACTGATTGGATGCATGTACCCAAGTAAAAGATGACTAACTTAAAAGTACTAGTAATTGAATGATTTAAGGAGACTATAGAAGTAAATAAGATTAAATTAGTGAGGGTTCTTATAGGTTACAGGTAACTGAGTACAAATGACTAGTAACCTGGGAGGAACTGTAACAGAGTAACTTAGAATAACAAAGGGACTTTAGGTAACAGTAACTGAGTAACTGCAACTGAGTGGCCTTGAGTAACTAATGGACTGAAGATAACAGAAACTAAGTAACTGTAACTGATGAACCTGAGAGTAACTGACAGTAACTTGGTAGCTGTAAGTGAGTACCAGTAAGACCAGGTTGCTGTGTGTGTTTCTCCATGTAGAACTAGAGTTGTGTCAGAAAGGGCATCCGGTGTAAAACTTGTGCCAAATCCCAATGCAGATCTGTACTTGATCTGCTGTGGTGACCCAAAGCACTCAGGAGAAAAAAAGACAAACAACAACATAAGAGTCCTTTGATGTGAACTTACCTTTGATACCTTATTGCTGAACTTAGATCCTAATTGTTTGTACACTGTAATCAGGACCAGGGATGTCACTAGGATTGAAAGACAGGGGGGGCTTAGCCCCCAGGGTTCTTGGCAATGTGCGCGCGTAGCGCGGCGAAAAATTTTCATTGCACTTTAAAAGGATTCATTAATTAATTAATTATTAGTTGTAGAGCATTTATTAGGAGCCGTTATCTGGCTCGCTCTCTTTTCTTTCCCTGCCTTCTTTGGAAGACCTGACTTTCCTCTCCTGAGTCTTCAGGATGTCTTCCTTTTTTAAAAAAAATAGCAGTCTAAATGAGTTTATGAGTTGGTATTATTTAAAAGTTTAGATGTTGGGATGAGTTTATGGAAAAGATGTTACAAAACGTATCCATCCAATGCATTTAGTAAGATTTAAATATGGCATATAATATCTAAACATATATAGTTTCATAACTCGCCTCTTTCTTCTTTCATGCTGTCTTTCCAAATAAAGCTAGTTCATTTCTGCCTTCCACTGATATTTCTCGTGTGTCTGAAGACGATCTATACATTGAACAGAAGGTAACATAATGCTGT
>OMMV01202440.1:0-10291 GCA_900302635.1 Chatrabus melanurus
CCAGGACACCGGGGAACCCCCTACTCTTTGCGATAAGTGCCATGGGATCTTTTATGACCACAGTGAGTCAGCACTTCGGTTTTAGGTCTCATCCGAAGGACGGCACCTCCTGCAGCACAGTGTCCCCGTCACTGCACTGGGGCGTTGGGATTGGTGGATTGGCCAGAGGGAAGAGTTCCACCTACCGGCCACCAACCAACACCACTTCCAGCAGCAACTCAGTGTTCCCAGGATGTCTCCCATCTAAGTAATAACCAAGCCCACACCTGCTTAGCTTCAACAATTCAGCTGAGGCAGGATCCATTGGTCTGGCTGCTCGCTAAATTATTGCTGGTATAGTATTATTTTGTGGGAATTCTGTGGCAAATGCATATACTGAGTTCACTCCACAAGGTTTTGCAGACAATATGAAGGAAGAAGCTCATGTGTAAAGGTTCGAAGTTCATGCTGCATTCAATGGAAACTGGAGATTCAGAATATCTGACTTACAAGGAAGAAAGCTACATCTAATAAAACTATGAGAAAACTCCCAACTCCTATAGTCTTTCCACTGATTCATTATGGCAAACCAAGTAAAAACATTGTAACCGTATCAAACTCTAGTATTGACAACTGCAAACCTGCATGGGGATTGTCTTTCCTGTGTCCAGCAGATATCCAGCAAAACCTTCCTGTGGGATTTGTCCTGATTTTAGCTGAAGTTCTTCCCAACGGGATCTCTTGTGGCCTTGGTTTATTAGTTGTGTCCTTCTCTGTCTTTCTGTTTCCACTTTAAGTTTTTTTTTTTTTGGCACTTTCTGTCACAACTGAAGGACTACCATGTTTCTTTGACTCCATGTAGCGTAGTGGTGCCATTTGACCCTCAAATGGCACAATGGAAAATGGAGTTTCCCAGCATGTCATGGCATCTTGTCACTTTTTTTAACCCATGTGGATCAAAATCTTAAATTATCTCCACTAAAGGAGAATTTTGATCATATTGGCAATAAAAGATTATGAAACCTTTATTTGAATACTAAGGAACAAAATTATAGTGGTGGAGAAAATAATCATTTTTAAGACTTAGAAAGTAAATTATTTCAGCTTCTCCCTTTTTTATGATCAGGGCCACTACAGCAGATCTGAGATGGATCTGCTTGTTGATTTGGCACAAGTTTTATGCCGGATGCCCTTCCTGACACAACTCTACATTACATGGAGAATGGGCACGTGAGGTCTAGAACCGGGAACTCTGTTTTGGAAGCAAGTGCACTGACCGCTTGGCCACCATGCATGCTTGGAAACAGAAACAGCCTGCCTTTGAATTTCTTTGTTGCCCTCCTCTTCAGAATCTGCGACATAGTCTTCAACGTCACCAGGAACCACCAATGCAGCAATGCTACTCCACTGGTTAGAGAAAGAGCCACTTAAACTCTGCAACACGTGGTGATTTTCTTTATCATCCAAGCCGAAATCCAAGTGCAGCTTTTTAGGTTGGCTGCTTGTGGCGTTGCACGTCGGAGCTTTGACTGGCGACTTCCTTCACCGGTTCTGCCAACACACATTTGAAGATTTCTCTCGTGCACTTGTCCCATCAGTGCTGGCAGAAGTCATTTGGAGTCTTTGGTGTTTTACCATTTTAGTCTTTAAGACTTAAATGGTAAAAAATCAAAAGGGACTACATCTTTAGCTTCCAGCATTGCCAAGTAAATGACAACAGGTAACAATAGGTGTTTTATGTCATGAATAAGCTCTTGTTGAAGACAGGTTTTTTTATTTTATTTTTTTAAATAGTGTCGAATGACTGGAGCAATCTGATCCATGCAGTGTGGAGCTGCATTCTGAGGCAGCACCGTCTGTTTTGGAACACAGAGTGGCAGTATTTGCTGTGTCGAAAGGCGCATACCCCTCATAGAGTAGCCTCACGTTTACTGGATCAATATCATAAATGTGCTGTAATGAGTCAGCACTTATTGCTGCTGAATGTAAAACATGAAAGTCACACAAAAGCCGAGCACAGCAGATCAGGCGTGTCAACAAAAGATAAAATCATTCATTGTGAATTTCTGTGTGATGCATGTCATTTATTTTACTGTTACACTTGTCCTAATTCTAGCACGATATCTACACAGATTTAGCTTCAATTTTACTTCAGCTGAAGAAAATCTACCATGCAACTGATCACATGCAATTCTGTAAGTGCTGTTTGCAGGATGGACAGCAGGAATACAATGCTCAGTTATGTGTTAATGAAATGTGTCTATAAAATGCAATGCTTTTTATTGCATATGTGTTCCATTTGTATTCTTTTAAGTTTGGGAAATTGTAACCAGAATTTGGACATTACACTGTGCCGAATATAGGGTGACTAAAAGTATTTAAAATTAAAAGATTACAATGACACTTAAAAAAAGAACATATAATTTCCAGTATTAGTTGGTGTTCACACTTGCAATTGGCAATGTAAATTGTATTCGTGCAGTCAAGCCAAATAAAAAATTTGAAACATGAGGGAGAGAGGAAAATTATGAGATAAGCAAAGGCTAAAGACAATACTGGGAAGGATTCTAGCTGGATAAAGTAAATAAAAGTTGAGCACAATGAGGGGTTAATGACCATGATAGGATGGGCACAGATACAAGGGATCTTTGAAAAAAAATGTGGACTGAAGTAAATCCAAAGTGGTGTTTGAGAATGGAGTCCCAATTGAAGCGCTGACAACAATAATAAGGAAGCAGGACGTAAAAGAGACATTGACAAGGTTGACAAGAATCTGGACCAGTGGAGATGTAGAAATGTTGAGGACAGTAGGGAATATGCTGCGAGTTCTGACACAGAAAATCTATGAGTAGGACAAAAGTACCAGATGGATGGAGGAATATTGGGATTTTGGCCATATGTAAAGAGAACGGAGATGTTCAAGATGGTGGAGACTAAAGAGGGATCAAACTGACATCACATACGACGATATTAAAAGCGCTCAGAGAGCACAGGGAAGCCACACCCACATTACAAAGTATGAGGCATGTAGAGAAAATGTTACACGGGCTTTTAAATAGTCAATTTCCATAAAATTTGCCATTATCCTGTATATTTGCATGGGGCCTGAAATTTGACCTTTGACCTTGATCATTGACCAATCCTAACAAAGATCAAATGACTTATTCTCATCCATAGACTCAATGTACCTGCCAAGTTTGATTAAAACTGGATTAGGCATTCTTAAGATATCTTGATAAAATACATACATACAAACATAGTTACACAGAGACCAAGGTAATCACAAGAGTGTATGGCTCCGGTGTCGTGGCTAATGAAGATCTGAGAAAGGATTGTAGAGAGAAGACTAAGGGAGGAGACCTCCATAGGGGAGGAGTAGTTGGGTTTTATGACAAATAGAGGAAAAACTGATGAAACAACTGATGGAGAAGCTTAGAGAAAATCAAAGAAAGCTTGCAGCTATGTTTACTGTTCTGAAGAAACTTGGAGTTTGAGATGGAGATGCATGAGAGGGAAAGGAGCACCCGAAGATTATATTAGGATTGTTCAGCATCTGTATAGCAGTGTGGTGGCCAAGTGGTTAAGTGCGATTGCTTTCAAACCAGAAGGTTCCCATTTTAAGGCCACCGCTGCCCGTTCTCCGTGTAATGTGGAGTTGCGTCAGGAAAGGCATCCGTTGTAAAACTTGTGTCAAATCAACATGCAGATATGCTGTGGTGACCCCGAGTTGAAATCGGGAGAAGCCTAAAGAACTTTAGTTCTCTATGAGGGAAGGAGGATCTGGCTTAGAAGTAGTGATAGTGTTGGAGTAGGTGTGCACCAGGGATCTGGTTTAAGCCCCTACTGTCTTGATCTGTATAAGGATGTGTTGAGATTAAAAACCAGTCGTGGTGGTGGAAGCTTTTTGGAGATGACAGTTTAGAGCCTATTTTTGATTAATTTCTCCCTGTGTCTGCAGATTTACTGAAAGTTTTGTCTGAAGATCACCCTTTTGTTTAGCATTAAGGATGGTGTTTAAAACCTGACAATAATAACATGTTGACCAGAGTAGTCTGATTAGTTTTAACTACCATCACAATGGCTGTCATAGAGAAAGTTCAATTTGTCAAATCTTGATTGAACAAGAGAGTAAGTTACGACTTGCGAATAGTTTGTGTTGGTTTTTGTTGGTCCAATGGAGAAGGTAGGAGTGGACATCCTGGAAATGTCATGGACTCTGTCAACTGTTATGTCCTTGTGGTCATGTATTATTTCACCAAATGGCCTCAGGCATATCCAGGAGCCAGACTAGAGTGCTACCACTACAGCTGAGAGACTGGTGGAGGAGATGTTTGCTGATTCGGGGTCTCTGCCAAGCTTCATGGTGACCAGGAGTGGAACTTTGAGTCCCATGTTGTGTGCAAGCAGTTGGTCAAAACACGGACTATGCCCATCCACCCATAGGGTGATGGGCAGGTAGAGTACTTCAACTGCACCCTGGGCACCCATCCCTTTCCATCCTCACCAGCCAGCACCAACAGCACTGGTACTGCCACTTGTCTCTGGTCTCATAATCATATTAGACTGCAGTGCAGGACTCTAGGCAGTGTAGGCCAGCCGCACTTAGGTTTGGGTGGGAACTCTGAACACTGGTGGACTTTGTGTTTGGGTCCTTGCCTGAATCTGAAATCACTGGAGGACCTTAAATGGATTAGCTCTGCTGGCTGTGGGAACACCTGCAGATTTTACACCTGCAGATTTTTCTGTCGTAGTCTAGCAGGACGTTGTGATATCAATGATTTAGACGTTTACTTCAATTGACTCAAACACCAGTAGGAATATGATTCTGGTGAGCAACTTGATGTAAAATACACAAATTACTTGAGCAAATATTTCACCCATTTGGGCTGGTCTAAGCAAATACACAGTATTATCTTGAAAGAAATTGAAATTTTGTCAGAAATGTCTCAGCCAAAATAATATTATGACCTGCCCCAATTTTGTTGTTCTGCAGCTTTGAAGTCCAAACCTGCACTTACGTGAACAAATGACTATCCCATATCAAATGCTAGTCACTCACAAAAAATTAACATCGTTCAGCTATACCAACAATTGCATGTTAATATTATCTTAATAAATTCACGTACTTTGAAAACAAAATTAAAACTGCTTCAGCTGAATGAAGTGTAACTTAAAAAAAAAAAAAAAAGCCCAAAGAAGACCAACAGTTTTCACAGCTGTTTTGGACCACATTAGTACACTGTTCCACACATGCACCAGAAAATCTTTACACTTTGCTAATTTTGATTTCGGCAACATGCCTGGTTTAAAGCAGCTGCTCTGATATCTTCCTTGTATTTCTTTAATTAAATTGTAGTTTCAGTGGCCAGCACGTTTCTTCAACATTGGTGGTTATTACTAGCCGGGTTTTCATTACAGATTTACACAAAAGTTTTGCGATATTTTCAGAATGTCGATAAAAAATAGCAGCGTTTCCATTGAGTTATTGAATGCAGCTGCTGGGGTTTGTCCTTTTGCGAGAACTGTCATTCTAGCGAGGCTCTCGCGAGAACTGTAATTCCAATAATCATGGTGACAGATCGGTAAGTCCCACTAAATATCACCATTTCGTTGGTATTTTTTATCCAATATTGCTGTAACGTCATCTCTTATAATGTTTAACAAGCTGTCTCTCTTACTTCGTCCACTTGTACCGTGTCATGTATTTTAGAATGTCATGTGACGCTTTCTCTACGTCATGTGACCTGTAATAGTGAAAAGTGTTTCCATTCCACTTTTACAAAATTAGGCTTTTTCGAATCGCCTGAAAAACCGCCTCATGTGAGCGTAAAAACGTTTTGCGATATTTGAGAGGTTTTTCGAAATACATGGGTTTCCATTAGGCGTATTTTCAATTCGCTACCTCAATTTGTGCAATTCGGAGGGTAATGGAAACGTGCCTACTGGTCATAGCAAATATACCTCTCTTTATCTAATAATTTCTTGACATCAGAGAATAAATAGAAGTTGCTTTGTATAGAACTTTCCAATGAAAAACAACACGAGAATGAATACCTCTGCCAAGGGTCAAGTCTGTCAAATCTGGGTTTCGAACTGGATCTACATCATATTTAACATGTAGACATTTAATTGTGTGACATACATGTTGTACATGTGCTCTCTAACTTTGGGAAGTCAACAACAAAACCTTAAAATCAACTCTTGCATTCACAAGAAGCCAACGATGGGAGGCCTGTACATGTGTGATGTAATTAAATCTCCTATCTGTTAAAACAGTACATTCCTGAAGCAAACGTTTCATTTAATGTTTTGATTTTCTGAAACAATGACTTATTTTCTGGAGCACTTATTTCATTCAGGGTTTTAAAGCTTTTCTAAACAGTTAATTATTAAACCTGTGTGCAGCAATGGTGCATGTGGGAGTGCTGTTTTTGGTCCTGTGTCTCTGTTTGTCTGTGCTTGAACAAAATAACTAGGAAGAGTTTTGATCTGATTTGGACCAAATTTGGTGGAATGACTGAGGGACAGCCAAGATCAGGACAGGTCAGGTCTGGGAGCCTGATACCCATAGACTGTATATATACTGGACAAACCCTCCATGACATTACCCATAGGTTTTTTATAGATACCAGGAAGAGCCGTTTTGAAGCTCAAAAAGTGCTGCTTTGGGTGTCGCCATGTTGGCATTGCTTACTCTGCCTACATCACGGCCAACCCATAAATTGGTAAAGAGGTGATGTGTGGGTAAGAACCTGCATGACCTGAGCGGGACGAATGACGCCTGAACACACTCCCATCTCAGAGTTACCGAGCTAACAGCTAACAGGCTAAGCTTGGTTTGGGTGTTTTATTAAATCATATTTCGCTCGACAGAAATACTGGAGCACAGCTTCTTAGATGAGCCGCTCGGACAATTAACCGCACAGCAAGCCATATTATTACAGATAGTTGTAATAAAATGTTCAGAGAGGACCGTTTTGGTTTTTTTTTTGTACCAGGCTGTAAAAATGTTTATTTCTCAAAAGTTGAACATTTTAACATGTGCTTCTATGGGAATGTGCTTGCTTTTGGAGCCAGCCTCAAATGGCCATTCACGGAACTGTTACTTTTTCTTCTTCTGGGAAGGCCTCATTTTGGTTACCGCATGTCTCCTCATCCATCACACTAAGGAACCACCCTGGGTCCTGGATGGCAACCACCCAGGCAGACAACTGGTCCTTCTCCACCTCTCGAAAGTAACCATTATATCTGCCACAGCCAAGTGAAACGTGGGCGTCCCCTTGGCCTTTTCCAGCCACTGGGGTCTTCAACACTGAGGCACCTGGATGCTGGATCATTCTGGTGGCTGAGTCTAGATCTAGAAAGTCATTGAAAGCCTGGATTTTAGTCTTGATCCAGGACAATCACAAACCCAGACACCCCGATTCCTCACTCAGTTTCTCAAGCGCTGTAATCAGGATATGTCAGTGAAGTCAAGGTCAATAAACCTTTCCTCGCCAACAAAAGCACCTAAGCCGCTGGTTTCCGCAACCATACCCAACACCTAGTCCATACAAGCATTGAACAGTGTTGGAGCTAGTACGCATACCTGACGAATATCAGTTTTCACTGTGAAAAATTCAGAGATTCTATCCCCGCTCTACACAGCACTCACAATACTTGTGCATAGGCTGGCTATGATGTCCAGCAACTTCTTGGGGATCCCATAAATTTGCAGGATGTCCCAGAGAGCAGCTCAGTCAACTGAATCAAACGCTTTGCAAAAACCAACACAGGCTCCAAAGAAGCATTGCTGATAGTCATGCTTTTGTTCAATAAGTACTTGGTAGAGCGAAAATGATTTTATTTTGAAAAAAAAAAAAAGGGTCACAGGCCAAGATAACATTTTTGGCCCAATGCTTATGTATAAAGGATATTTAGAGTGGCTATTATTAAAGATACACCAATGGTTACTATTAAACAATAACATGAAGTCCTGTACCACCTTTGTATTGACCACATGACCTTTGACCTTGGGTGACCTTGAAAGGTCAAACTGGGGGCCATGTAATGGTTTAACGCAAATGGTTTGGCGCCAATATGGATTAAACACGGTGGAAGGGTTGCGTATTAGTCAAGGATCAAGTGGTTTAATGTTGGACCGACTCAATCAAATCTCCAGATCACACAGAACCATATAATATGATAACATTGAATCACAAAGAAATAATGTGCATGAATATGTGTCAAACATGTCAGGCATGAGTGATACACTCTGAGTGTACCTTTGAAGCAATTGGTTCATTTGGTTTGAAGTCCCAAAAAGCCTTATTTCTGCCATTACTACGTGCGGAACAGTTAGAGATGCATAAAAAACTGAATTGCCTTTGGTTTTCATCTAACTTTTGCCTCAAATACTAACAAGGACTCATCGTGGATGAGTCATACTGAATGTCCTTATTGTTTCCTGGGACAGTGGCACTTTCATTGATTCACTCATTTATATTTGCTGAACCTTGCAGGAGACATTTAGTTGATGCTCTTGTTCACTGGGACTTAAAATATTCCGGACATGATTATCTTTTTCAAGGACACTTCATCCGAGACCACGGCCTGAAAGTTTGTGTCATTACCGTGCACAAAGAGCGTCTCGCTGTTTGGCACACGAACATAATAAACAGTTCGTCACCATGCTATATCCCTGTACGTTTAACATACTCACTTGTTTTTTTTTTGTGGAGAGCTGGGAAATCATACAAAATCCTGATACAATCAAGTTTCCAAAATCACTTTCCAGGTTTGGGCTTGCACCGTCATCAAGATTTTGTCCAAAAATGACACACTCCATGTTCTTTTTCAGCTATTTGTGGCAGTGGAGCGCCGCAACGCTAGGTATGATCAGGAAAGATGCTTTTGTTTCCCATACTTGAGACGAAATGAAGTCTCATCGAGTCTCGTGGACTAGTAGAGGGTTTCGCCCCTCGCAGCAAGTGAAACTGGAAAATCTCCACAGTGCAGTACCTGTAACCAGGCATCAAAGAATCAGCCGCCGACTTTCAGAACAGCATCCGCACCGGCTCGTTTGTGAACTCTGCTGACCTCGTGTCCATTTTTACACAACATTTTTCCCTGCTTGCTAATTCCTTTATTTTGACTTTTAACAAGCGAGTGGCACATTTTTCCTTAATGCTGCAAGTGTTGTGTCACAAGTATGTCTTTTTTTTAAAATAGTTTAACAGTGTTACATACTTTTCCCCATGACGTCACGCGGGTTACAGAGAGCACCTGCTTTGCTCTGCCCTTTTGTTCCCTCTGTTATGTGCTGCTTTTGCCGCAAATTCTTATACATTTATTTTATTTCTTTTTAAGCTTTCATGTGGCCAAAAAGCACGTTGACTGGCTTGTATGAGGAAGCTGTGCCGTACACGGAGGGAAGGAGGCGTGCAGCCCGTGCAGTGAGTGTCTACGGGAGGATTGAGTGTCTTGGTGCCTCCTCTGGGGTTTGTGTAAGAAAAAGGCTGTTATGGCCCTATAAATAAGGATTTTATTGAGTGGAGAATTTTAATGTTTTTTACATAAGTGCTCTGAAGGCGTTCGCATGTGCCAACAACAAGCTGTGGCGGAGGTACAAGGGGTGGGTGGTGAAGACTCACACACTCCAGAGTCCAAACTTTTCACGCACGGATTTGAAATGATTTTTACCCCCTGATTTTATTTTGTTGTTGGCATGAAATGACATTTGCATGATGAACGACAATTTAAATATTAACACCACAAATACAAGTACACATTTCCTTCCAAGTCAAGTCAGGCCTGGGAGCATGCACTGGTGCCGCGCTTCGTTGCATCCACGAGACCACGGAACCGCCTTGGGTCCCGGATGGCAACCACCCAGACAGACAACTGGTCCATCGCAACATTACAGTTGCCTTACGGAGGAGTTTGATGCCATTTTATATCTACATATATATATATAAAACACACTGTCTGTCTGTCCTCTATGTACGCACACATCCTTCCAATTGCACAGACCATAATTGGTACACAGATTCACCATGACCACGGGAAGGTTTTTGCGGGTCATATGCATTCCTGTTTGGCGGGGCATTTGTTATTTTATCCATTTTATGCTTGCTTCAAATTTCAAATGTGCCGCTCTGTTGTTTTCCTTTTTCCGTCCCATGCATGGCACATCTCTCATACACCCTCCGCTGAACGCTGTGACCGCCCTCAGCAATCACACAGACACTGAGTGACACTTTGAGTACCAGCACTCACAGCATTGTGGTGGGATGTCCCATGTAATGGACAGACCAACTAGTGGTACTCCACC
>OMMV01202442.1:0-12927 GCA_900302635.1 Chatrabus melanurus
ACTTAATCATTTGAAATTGTCACTCACCGACCTCCTGAAAAAAGGTTTAGACACAAACTTGGGAAATATATAAATATTTAAGGAGGCCAAAAACTGTATAATTGGCTTACAAAAATAAAAATATTATTATTATTATGATTAACAGTATTGTTATTATGTGAAAAAAAGTAAAATGCCTTCAAAAGTGGATCTTTATTCTGAGGGGGTTGGGGGCTGGTCCTACCCCTCACCCCTCTGGCTAAACAGCCGTTCCAGTCTGGCTGTTTCGGTGCTGCGCACCCACGGTGAAAGTTAAAAAAAAAAAAAGTTCACTCTCCTTCCCTTCAATTATACACCAGGTGTGTTTCTGATATGGAGTATGTGATGTACACTTCTTACCGCAGCGCTTTCCACATGAATAAATGAGTTTGTCCGTGTGTTTTTCCTCCTACTGACAGAGACTGTGCAGGCGCGTAGCCAGAGGGGCGAGGGGTGGGAACGGCCCCCCCAGCCCCCTCAGAATAAAGATCCACTTTTGAAGGCATTTTACTTTTTTTGCACATAATAACAATACTGTTAATAATAATAATGAAAATATTTTTATTTTTATCCTTAAATATTTATATTTATATATTTCCCAAGTTTGTGTCTAAACCTTTTTTCAGGAGGAGTGGAGGCTGAAAATTGTAACCAATAAAAAAGTATGGAGGCCGAAAAAAAATTTATGTTGAGGGCAGATATGAGGCCGATTTTATTCCAAAAAAAAAAAGTATGGAGTCCGAAATTATTTTTTTTAAACACGATGCTTGACAAAATCCACTGAGGTATTTTAATGCAGTAAGTTCCACCCACGCTGGCTAAAACATGCACTTTTTCAAATACCATGACCTTGTTCTGATAAAACATGTTTGGTTCTTCCAGACTGAAAAGGAGTCGGTCCCATTTTTTATGCAGACAGACTGCACCATCACGTCGCAGATGGGGCCCAAGGCCTTCAAAATCCCCCTGTCCATCCGCCAGAGGATCTGTGCCACCTTTGACACTGCCAACGCCAAGGGCAAGGACTGGCAACTCTTAGCCCAGAAACTCCACTTAGATCGGTGAGCTCCTGTGCGAAGCGTGTGACACGATGTGCACGCCGTTGACCTCGCGACTCTGTGTTCATACGGAGCTCGTTCATCTTTCATACTTCTGTTGTCCGTTGCCTGCTGTTGCACATCATGTGCAATAATCTTGCACATGATGCGTAATAATCTGTCCATGCCGCTCAGCGTATTGCAGCCAGTCTGGTGCATTTATGAAGGCACTATACTGACATTTACCCAATCCAGTTTCTATTTTGAGTCTTATAATCTCTTGTTAAGTGCATGATGCAGTAGAGATGTTTGCATCTAAGAGTTCTTTTGGATTCTAGATTATCCAGATAAGCTTCTCTGAGTTGGACTGCTTTGGTCTCAGGCTGATGTGACCAATGACTGCAGCTTTTTTTTTTTTTTTCTGTTGGTGCTCCTTATTTCTCTTGCAGCGGTTGAAGAACCGAGGAGCGATAGTGAAACACTGCCCCCATTTGGATCCATCAGCACACAACACTTGATGGCTCTTCATTGGCATGGCAACAAGCTCTCTTTTCTTCAGCTTTTGTCACACCTGAAAATTAAATCTAACCCAAACTGCGTTTGCCAGTAATTATTCACAATTTGTGATGATAATTTATTCTTGTTTATATTTTATAGTCTTAAAAGGTCATTCTTCTTGTTTTTACCTCCTTGTTGGAGCCAGATGGTAGTGTTTACTGCAACAAGGCAATCCAATTTGTGTCAAATTAATTTTTAGTTACAGAGAGATGTGCTAAGTAGATTTTCCAATCGTCTACTGAAGGAGGCACCAACACTCTCGCGGAGAGTGTTTTATAAATACAGATTTATGACTGAAATGCAGAGCTGCAAAATGTGTAGACGGGAAATGCTTTGTGTCATCGGGACAGACCGCCTCATTTCCTGTCTAGGTGTTTAGATCCCAACTCGAGAAATGGTCTCTTCCTTTTTCTTTTTTTTTTTCTTTTTTATATACACATCAAATGTTGCTCAAAAATACGTCCTCATCTCCATATGTAAATCATGGAGAAAAAAAAAAAAGATTCATCCTGCACATCCAGATCTTACCAATATTTTCATGGGTTCTTCTTGATGTGATTGATTATTTCACTAATATTTTGGTGATTGGCTGAAAATTTTGAATACCGTATTTTCTGGACTATAAGTCACACCGGAGTATTAGTCGCATCTGTCCATAAATGCATTATGATGAGGAAAAAAACATAAGTTGCACCGGTCTATAGGTCGCATTTATTTTTGAAATGTGGTGTTGCCACTTCATGCAACAAAGAGCAAAATTAATTTAATAATCGCATTATTTATTTATACATTTTATACAATTTAAACATTTGAAAACTTGACGTACTATTTACTTAAAATGCAAACACGGCGTTAGCGAGCAGAAGTTAACGAGCTAATTAATGTTATGGTACGAGGCACAAAACTCAAGTAAACTACTTCTTGTCCCCACTGAAGAGACGACCATAGATGAGGAAAATGTGCAGTGTAGTTTATTTGAAATGTAATTTGAAAATTCTTTTGTAAAACATTTGTGAAAGATAATAGCCTTACCAGCTTAGCCTAGTTGACGTGCCGTTGCTGTTCTCGTTGTCTCACACAATCCAAGCAAGTGGAGTTCCAAGTAGCATGAAAGTTATACTCCCTCTTTTTATTCCAGAGTGTGGTCTTTCAGTTTGAGAGCATGATTTCTTAAATTTACTCATTCTCAGTGACACAGAACGTTTCTCTCAGTCAGATCTCCTTCTTCATCTTGTTTTATGGTGGATGTCATCCAGCTTAATGATGCATTGCTGCCACCTTCTGCTCCAGAGTGTAAGTCACAGTACCTCATTGAGTGTACAGGAGCAGCTTGTCACATGTGTAGAAGGTGCCATCTTGTGGTCATAGATGATAATGCAGTAATTTTTCATAATAAAGTCGCTTCACAATATAAGTTGCAGGACCTCCCAATCTAGTAAAAAAACAAGGTGACTGATAGTCCGGCAAATACAGTAATTGGTCAAAATGTTAAAAAATAAAAAAAAAAACCTCACTTCCATAAGTGAAAGAGAGAAAAACAGTGACCCCAAATCCACATCCGGATCCTGATAAGCACCAAAATTGTATGGGTTCTTCCTCTCATCAATTGTCTTGAAATTGGCCTGACATTGTTTTTAGAAATGGGTGGAAATGTTAAACACATCTTTGTCTTCATATGGAAAAGCAGGACAACAGTGATACAGAATTCACATCCAGTTTCTGATCAGCACCAACATTTCATGTGTTCTTATTTTTGATCAAATTGATCATTTCACCATTTTTCTTAGAGATCAGCTGAAACACTTTTGAGTAATGCTATGAAACAGACTGAGCAACTATCTTCCACCTGGTGCAAAGCAGCACGCAGTGCAACACAAGTGTCATTGATAGTTTTCACCCGACCCAGTTGTGCTTTTCACACCCGGCGCCCACATCCTGGAAATAGTGAGTAGATTTACACTTATCTGTGCACTCATTGTTGTGTTGCTCTAAATATGAGGTGCAGTCGGGCGCAGTGCTGATGCCTTGGCAACGTGTGGAAGCAAAAAGCGTTTGCACCATAAACCAGCAAAAACCTGGTCTTAAGTCGAGCACACAGAATTTGTGCTATTTAAACGGAGCTACATTCACACGCGCCTTACACAAGAGGGTTCATGACGCATGTATACCCTGCTTGTGTATACAGTGTAATAGAGTTGAAAACAACCATTAAACTAAATAAAAGTAAACATGCAGGAAACTACAAAACTTCACGTTACTGCTTCACTGCTTCACCTCAGGGAGCTTTGGTGGTCGCTGTCTGCTCGCGTGCTCTGACAGGTCGTCAAATATCTGTTAACTGGACAGAAAACCTCTCACTTGAGTCCACATTCTAAATAGTAGCACGCTGTGCACCTGGTGCACTCCGCCCACTTAAAGGCGCTGTCACACTATGACGTTTGGGTCAGCAGCTTGTGATTGAGGTGAAAGCGAGAGGAAAAATTGAGAAAAGTGGCGAAAATCACGTTCCCGGAGTTTCGTAGCGGAGCTCAAACGCATCACAGTCTTTCACCACATGTTTGTAGCAGAGGCAGCCGTTAGCCAGCGCTCCATTATAACAAGCGGGACTTTTGCCAACGTGGACACGTTCGGGAGAGGGGTTCCACACACCACTGTCCAGTGATTCTGAGCAGGTAGGAGAACAAACACCCACACGTTAGCCAGCAAACACGATCGCACCAGTAACTCAGGCTTTTGGAGGCACCGGTACCGCAGGCTAGCAAGGGCGACCGCGCGTAACATGCACATAGCGACGATCTACAGTCTGTAACGGACTCCTACGTAACCATAAGCACGTCGAGAAATTTTAAACATGTTGAAAAATGTGGACGCCAAAGGCCTGCAGAGGCTGGCAATCACTGACGTGTGCATATTCATCAGCCCAAACATCATAGTGTGACTGCGCCTTAAAGGGGATGGCAGATGACGCTCTGATTGGTTTATTCTGGATCCCAGTTTGCACTCAGATTGTGAAGTTGGGCACGGTCCCACTTCCAGCATGCATCTTAAACCATGTGCCATAAATTGTCAAGATAGGGCCCTTCATGTTTCATGCCAAATGTCCTTTTATTCTTGTATAAGCAGCCCACACATCATATTTCATGTGTATGTTGTTCATTTGTTGGTCTGCAGAAACCTGGGTTATTTTGCAAAGCAGCGGAGTCCCTCAGCGGTCATACTCAGCCTGTGGGAGGCTCGCCACCAGGACACTGCTGACCTGGACTCACTAGCTAGCGCTCTCGAAGAGATCGGCAAGATCCACTCCAAAAGCTTGCCCAAGGAACAGGATGACCCTGAATCTGACTTCAGTTACATACAAGCGGGCAGCCAATGCGGAACGGGAAAACTGTCCAGTACTACTGAGTCCGAGGATCCCGCTCCTGAACCTACAGGCTGACGTGGGACTGAAGTCCAGAAGTGAGGCGAGTATCTGTGCACACACACACACAGACAGTGATGGACAACACACTGTGGCACAGCGCAGGAAGGTCACGATGCTGCCGGCGAGGAGACGGAGCGGTCAACGTGCCGAACAGTCACAACTGTTAAGAGCTGAACCGTTTGCCTGATGTGGATCTACCCCCCCTTCTCGTTCAAGAATCTGTCTTAGGTTGACTCTAAATCTGTTTCTTTCTTTCCACTATATTTTGTTGCTTTTAAAAAATTCATTTTATGATTGTTATTTTGAAGTCCAGGCTGCCCTGTGGTTTTTTTTTCTTCTGCAGCTCTGTGTGGGATGAACACAGATTGTGTACATTATTTTTATGGATGTGTGTTTGAACTCCTCGTCCCGCCTTTCCCTGCTGGTCCATGTGGCAGCTCTCACATATTTGCATATTTGCATTTGATATTCCGATATGCAAATACGATAACACAACTGTGGTGGCTTTTCAGAGACAAAAAACCTGTGTTTCATCTCATTTCTTTCTTCCAGACTATGACTGAGATGTTCTTTTTGGACACCAACGCTTGTGTTTTTTTTGTTTGTTTTTTTACGTGACGCTGCTGAGTGCTGATATATGTTGTGTGAATTTTTCACATTGACCATTTTCACACGTTCAAGATATATATTTTTTAAAAAATTAAGTATTCTGTAGGAAGTTCAGGACTACTTACAGAAAGCCACTGATGTTTGAATATTTATAGCTAAACCAGAAGAGCACCTATTAGAGTGCATATCTCCAAAGGCTAAATTGTAATGTCAAAAGTATGAAAAAAAAAAATCTTCTTGGCTTTTAAACTTTATTTGGATCTGTGCTAAAATATAATTATGGTCCACAGCAGATCCAACCTTTTCTTCAAGTTCTCAACTAATCATGCTAACATCCTAAGAAAATAGTTGTTGTTTTTTTTTAAATCACACCCTTGTAAAATAAAGAAAATTTAAAAAAAAAAAATCTTAAATTTTTTTTTTCACTAAATGTCCAGTAGGGTTTTTTTAATTTTTTAAAACCATTTCCTGGCATTACCATTTTATCTGGATCCGCCGCAAAATTTTGTTGTTTCTATTCCAATTAAGGGCCGTGTCTCGTAAAAATCTAAAAAATAAAATAAAATTTAAAAAACAGCCCATCTGGCAATTTTCTTATCTTTTTCCCTTTACACGGCTGTACACCGAGATTTACGGGCATCTATTTCGCAATACGTGTGATATCATCGCCAAGTTTTAGAGAAATTAAAATGCCCTAAAACAATGTGTCAAATTTCATGGTTCTGACACGTGTTCTGAGTCTGCCTCCAAACTTAAAGGGAACGCCGATATTTTTCATCCTGGGCTCTATTTTTAGATGTTTTGGGGTTATTCTTTTCGCTCGGGACAAAAACAGTTTTAATTGGTGCAGTATTGATTTAGAATGCAAACACAGTCGCATGCTAACGAGCTATGTAGCGTAATTGTACAGGGCAAGCTAAAAAAAACACTCCGGCGTTGCCCAACAGGCAGGAGGCGAAGGCAAGCGGCAGTGTTGCCAACTGTGTCCAATAGGAAGTAGCTAAAGCCTGCTAAATGTCGCTAAATGATGTCATGCACTGATTTGCATATTTAAGACGTCATCACGTTATCTTCGCATTCTGCCAACCTATTCTCCAAATCTGAACTCAGTAGCCTACGACCATAGGATATAACATGCTGTAATTTACCGCAAGTTATCACAATTAAACTTCTGGTGATTGTCGACCCGTCAGTATTGTGGGGAAGGAGGGATCTGAAAACGTGACCCTGTGTGCCATAAAACCGACCTCAAAAGTATGATATTAACTATTTTATTGTCTCTTTGCAAGGATTGGAAAACGGGAAAACGGATCAGATCTAGGCTCAGGTTTCCCATGTGCATTCTGTCAAACTGCAGGTGAAATTTCACATGTTCTTTTGAAGAGAATCCTCCTCTATACCACTTCATCATGAAGCTGTATAACTGGTGATGCAACAGACAAAAGTTGGACTACGCACAGGTTCTCTACTCACATCTACAGAAGCCTATAATTCTTTCAGAGCTGCCATGGGTGTCTTGGTGGCTTCCCTCACTACTCTTTTATTATGTATTGTATTTGCAAAACCGGCTTTTCTGGTGGAGCGGCAGAGTTTCGCTTAGCTTAGCTCTGTACAGTGAGTAGCTAAAGTGTAACAAAAAAAAAAGTCGCTAGATTTGTCGCTAGGCGCATTTTGGGGAAAAAAGTCGCTAAAGGGGTCCAAAATGTCGCTAGATCTGGCGACAAAGTCACTAAGTTGGCAACGCAGGCAAGCGGCTAACTGGATAATCTGTCATTTTAAAAAGTTTCCTTACATTTAGTGAGGTAAATATGTGCACGTTTACCTTCATAGAGATCCTGTCTGTGCTACCAGATACTTGTAATGACGTTTTCACCTGTTCGGCGGTGACAAGAAAGCAGTTTACTTTGAGTGTTTTTAGCTTGCCCCGTACAATTACATGATGTAGCCAGTTAGCCCGCGACAGTATTTGCATTCTAAATCAATATTGCACCGATTAAAACTGGAACGATGATAAAGCCCAGGTTGAAAAACATCAGACTTCCCCCGTGAATGGTTTCTATTTTATATTCGACACAAATATTTAACCCATTTTTACCTCAGCCAAGCAAGTAATGTTTTGGGGCATGTTTGCTTGTTTGTTTGCTTGTTTGTCAGCAGGATATCTCAAAAAGACATGAATGAAATTTGGCAGAAATGTAGGCTTTGAGACAAGAAAGAGTTTTTGAATCGGATTTGGACCCGGAACAGTTTTTAATTGATATCATTTTGATATCATATTGTCTCCCGCCTCTTAGGAACACCAGGAGCCGCACACGTTTCTCCGTGTACAACTGCAATTGCGTCAGGAAGGGTATCCAGTGTAAAACTTGTGCCAAATCCCAGTGTGGAGCTCTACCGGATCCACTGTGGCGATCCCGAGCAAAAAAGGGAGGAGCCAAAAGAAGATACATTTTTATAAAGTCTCCCATTGATTGTTATTTGTACTTTGGTGAGACGGGCTGAGGCCAGATAACCAAGGGGGTCGTTAGACGTTGGCAGAGTGATGCACTAAAGACTGAACAAACACCAGGCTAAACAGGCCAACATGGCACCGTTATAGGGTGGCGTCCCACGTGCTCGCTACGGTTTTGATATAATGTGGCCGGGTTAGATTTGTAACTGTGGCATTAACGTTCGTTACGGTTTCCGCCGCAGAGCGATGGAACAGGAGGGAGCTGTAAAACATAATTTCCTGACACCGCAGGGAGCTGTGTCACGACATCTTATCTGCCATTTGCACCATTAACAGCCGTCACGCCGCCTCATATCTGACCCCGGCACACCCGAGCGACTCTCGCTCCTCCCCAGGACACAAACACACACACCCGCGCGCGCACGCTGACATTTGAGGGTGACGCAGGTCACGTGTACACTCACACAGAGTTTTCCTTTTGTAAAACAAACTCAAAGAGGACGCCCGCGGTTTATGTGACAAACTATCGAGGCTCGTAGAGTTTAACTGGAGATGTATCAAACTAGAGGGGCAGTCAATAGAGTGCACACAGCAGCCCATAGTCTACCCTTCAACCACATGTATGGAAGCTTTTTTTAAATTGAGGTCTATTCATTATTTAAAGTGGAAAAAACACATTTTGTGGATCGATACCAAAAAGGCTTTTTTTGTTTTTTGACCTGTACCCCACTTTTCCATTGAGTTTAATCAAAATATCTCTGTAGGTTCTTGAGTAATCCTTGTGATAACCAACCAAATTAGAAGGGCACTCATGAGATTGCAAACCTCTATCAAGGTCCAAACCCACCAGGAGTCTGTGGCACCGATATAGGGCCCTATCTTGATGATCAATCGCGCTATTCTGCCCTTCGCACACGTGTGCCGTCCAGCCTGCTTAAAGTTGCATACACAGTCTGACGATTAGGCTGACGTTTACGCCGACGGAGAGTGAAAATTTGATTAACGTCGGGCAGCGTTTGTTGCTTAAAATCTTCAACGTTCATGCTAAAACGCCGGCAAGAGTTGAGCTCCGCTACCACTAGGTCACCTCTGTTAGTACTCTGTTACTGCTCCGTTCACCACTGCTGAAATTTGCAAATTATTGGTTGAGCTAATAGGATCAATAAATGGAATAGTTTTGACTGTGTTGAATGCTTGGTCTCCAAAGTAAAGGTCAAACAAGGTCAACATCCATTGGATACTGTGACATATGTTACCCCGTAATGTGATAACGAAGCATAACAGATTCCTTTTTAAAACTCTAATCCTCGATCAGTAATTTGCATCATTTTTTACCAAAATCGGAGCAACTTTATCTTTTGAGCCCTGTACAAACTGAAATTGACTTTTGTCACCATTTTTGCTGTTTTTGCCCCATAACTCCATAACATTCAGTCATAGATAGTCCAAACTATACCTCTTGTGATTGGAGGATTTTAAATTTGTCTGGACGCCATCTTGAAAAATATGGCCGCCATCTTGGATTTTCAAATGGCCAATCGGGTAGATTTTGAATAGTGACCTACATAGAATATTTGTGCCAAATTTTATACTTGCATCACAATTTGAACAATTCTTATGAAATATGCAATAATCTGCTGCGGTAGGTGCACGTGACTGTGATGGCGGACATGGAAGTGAGAGGTTTTCTGGTAAGGAAACAGATCCGTGAGCAAAGCATCAATGCGCACGAGCAGTAACGGGAGCAGCATCCAACCAAAGACCCCCCGAGGTGAAGCAGTTGAAACTGCCTTGTTCCTGCAACACCATCTCCATCTCAGTCACCCTGATATCCTCCATATCACATCAGCCACACAGGTGGCTGTGACAATTCAAAACGAATTTCAGCGTAAATTGGGGCCATGTGTGGATTTCCCCCCCCCAGATACATGGGGGGTTTTTTGCTTTCGGCTTGCCCCAGGTCGTGGATCCAAGAGAGATCCACATGAGGATTTGGCACAAGTTTTATCCGAGATCTGACGGGATCAGGTGTGCACAGAGTTGCGTGTTTGTTAGAGTAATCCTCATAAATTGCTGATGTCAAGTTCGACTTCGGCGAACTTTGACACACGAATTTTGATACTGTTGACTTTTGATGCAACAGAAGTAAACGGTGTTCAAAACGTAGTATGTGAGCTAGCCGTGTCACATTATACATTTTTATTCAAATTCAGCCCTGTTGATGTGTAAAGGGATTTGAAAACTGATTGCTTTGGTTTGCAGTCAGTTTGTAGAACAAGACTCTACAAACACAGTGCACTACGTTCACGCAATTGTGAACTTATTGTTTTGAATTTCATGTGGGTATAATTAAATAAAAAGTTTACAATTAGCTAGGTATCATAACTTTAAAAAAATATATATTTTTTTTTTTACAAATATCTAGCCTAACTGAGCATCAAGCTAGCCTAGTTCAGTCACTACAATGTCAGCTGGTTAATTACCGTGTAGCTAACATAGAAACTAGGCTGATGAGCTTGTTATTGACCCAGACATGTATTCTAGGTAGTCTAACCGAGTATCTAGCTAGGCTAGCACAGCCAACGCAATGGTTATACATGCTAGCTGATTAGTTAGCATGTGGCTAATGTAAAGATTAGGGTATTGTGATGTTATTGCACCAGTCAAGTATTCTGCTAATACATGTTCACCAGTTAACATTAGCCTGCTACCCCACGTTCAGTCACTGCAATGGTTATTCATGTTAGCTACCATATAGCTAACATGGAAACTAAACGATTCAGCTTGTTATTGACCCAGAAGTGTATTCTAGGTAGTCTAAGCGAGTGTCTAGCTCGCCTAGCTCAGTCACTGCAATAGTTATACATGCTAGCTGGTTAGTTAGCATGTAGCTAACATAAAGGTTGGGCTGTTGAGCTTGTTATTGATCCAGTTGAGTATTCTACTAATACATGTTCACCAGTTAACATCAGCCTGCTACCCCATGTTCAGTCACTTACAATGATTATCCATGTTAGCTGGTTCGCTAGCATGTAGCTAACATAAAGGTTGTGCTGTTGAGCTTCTTATTGACCCAGTTGAGTATTCTACTAATACATGTTCACCAGTTAACATCAGGCTGCTACGTCATTGATAATGATAAATAATTTAACCGTGTGTTATGTGTGATTATTAGCTCTACACTGACAACACAATAGCTGCAGCACATCCAGCAAGAGTTCACTATGCAACCACGGTTCCAGGTCTGCCTGTCTCATAAAATTTCACAGGTAACGTTTACATTTCCTAATATGACCGCAGCATAATCCTGCTAACAAACGAGCCAATAAATGTGGGTGGAAACATAACTTCCTCGGCTGAGCTAATTAAATCAGGATTTTACGTATTTATTCACATTTTAATCCATGACATTTATGATATATGACGATTTATGAAATTCAGAAATTACTTTTCCAGCCTGCAGAAAAGTCAAAATAACGCAAAAAGTTGAACGCAATGGGTTTTTTCGGACTTTCTTCACCCTGCTAGAGAGCACACACTGGGTAAAAGAGGCCACCCTGTGGCTAGACGAGCCTGATCGTGGCGTCTCTTCACACTTTATTAAAACAGAAACATTAACTCCTCTTTCATGTCATTAACGGTGTAAGCTGCCGTATCTGAGCAGAGATCTGCAGTGAACATACGACATTCCACTCTAAACGACAGGCTTAGTCGGTGTCGTTTAATGATTTTACTCCATCATCCACCTTTCATAGCAGCTTCCAACGCGATGCGCTCCAGGAGACAGACAGAGCCCGGCTAGAAAGGCGGCGGAATAATGAAATTCCACAGAGCTGACTGACAGCATGAGGGAAAAGCTGCAGTTTTTTATTTTTTTTTTTCACACAAAAAAAAGCAAACACCATCTGCAGCTCAGTCTGACCTGTTGTGTTTGTTGTGAAGGTCTTTTGTCGGGGTAAGTCTTGTGTAACCGTACAGCTTGAAGCCAGGCTGAACATTCCGCAACAGGAAGCATGCCAACATCTGGATTTTTTTTTTTCCATTTTGTTGATCATGTTTAAAAGGAGAAAAAAAAATCTGACAGCAGCGAAGGGACGAGGCGCTATCTGTAGCTCAAACGGGCTCGCCTTTTTTTTTGGGCTACGACATGATGCCAGCTGTGTCTAGCTCATCCAAATCCCAAATTTCAAAGCATCAACAAAGAAGTGCGAGGGAATTCTGAGATGTTTGGTGTGCTAATTGAATTTACAACACAATCGGAGACTATTTAACTTGCATCAGATCCCTTCCTGACGTTACATAATTAATGCGTAATCTGTAAAAGACCGTTTTTCATGCACACGTCTTATCTAAGAGTCCAGCTTTTAAAGGGGTCATATTATACACCTCGGTATGTGCGGTGAAGCGTCCTTAAAAGGTGTCGAAGACCCTGTTCTCACGTTCATGGATGTGTATGCTGGATGGTTGCGGTCTACAACTGTGACAAACCAGCGTGTGAGGATCACAGTTGCCCACAAAGGGGTTCTAGTACCCGGTTTGATGATGTATCGTGCACATGCAAAAACAACTGTATTTTGCACGTAGTATAACCTCAGCACAACCCCGGCACTTATGGAAAATCTCCCAGTGATGTCACGCCATATTAGTCCATGAGCCAGGCGGGTTTTCGGTACCACCTAAGGTGAATAAACAACACTTACTTAGCCTCAGTGTACCATGGCCGACACAAAAATGTACGGTGGCCCTCCCAGGGTGGTAGCTATAACCAGGTAGGGGTCAATGAAGGATTACACAGGGGTCAACATTTAAAAATCCTCCAATCATATTGAAAA
>OMMV01202449.1:0-11384 GCA_900302635.1 Chatrabus melanurus
TCTGCATGTTGATTTGGCACAAGTTTTACGCTGGATGCCCTTCCTGACACAACTCCACATTACATGAAGAATGGGCAGGGGTGGCCTTGAACTGGGAACCGGGAATCACACTTGACCGCTTGGCCACCACGCTGCTTTAACTGTACTGAATGTGCCAGTGGGGGTTATGCAACAAGAAACTTCACATAACACTTTAAGATATTATCCTAGATCCACAAGCAGAGCCAACTCAAACTCTACTCTTCGACAAATTCTTATGTTTCCACAAAATTTCATGAAACTTAGTCCATAACGTTTGTTGTTATGTTGACAAGTCCTTCCACTTGTGCCCGCTTTCTCAATACCACAGCATTGTGGGCATGGCACAATCCAGTTTGAAAGGCAGGAGAGGTGCCACTCTGATTGGTTGACATTATGTTCAGACTACAACATGCCCGTGCTCAATAAACACGGTAAATCCAACACATTTTTGCTCTGCACCTTCATCGCTTAAATGGCAGTGTGTACCCAGACATGCCCCAAATCTATTTCTGCCATCTGTGCAGCTCGTGTTTGTGTCCACCATCAAGATTGGGGCCTCTGTTTCTATCAATATATGCGTTGTTTTGAAGATACATTTCTTAAATTTGCAAAGCCTAGGATTGTTGGCCACCAAGGCTATCACTTCTTGTATAAAATGAGGTAGATTTACAAGCTTACAAGCTTCTGATGCCTTTTAGGCTTGGGAAAACTTCACCTTTCAGCTCAGCAGTGATTCAAAAATAGTCATAGTGACTATGATGGTTAAAAAAATTTAAAACACACAAAGCTGAAGATTATACAGTTAAGATAAAGTGTGTGACCTGAATCCCATTAAGAATGTACAGAACTCCATAGAAAATCACAGTCAACAAGCAACAATTAACCACTTTGTAGGACCTTGAGCAAATTTGTGGAGTGTTCAAAGTGGCCCTCGGCTATAAATGTCTTGGGTGTTTTCTTTGAAATATTACGGACTCGTTAACAGACAACTTTTTTTAGCCTTCAAGCTGACTGTGACAAACATTAAGCCATGTTAGTGCAGGAGTCAGCTTGTTTCTCTGTGGTTTCAGAGACTGGACGACGGAGAACAGGGCACATTTTGTATCTGTATGTTTGGGTTCAGGTCTGCCAGCTGTAATGGCTGCAGTGTTGGAGAACGAACCGTCTAGGGAGTGACTCTAGCGACACCCAGACTCAGAGTCCAACATAGCACTTTTCTCTGTTTGTGAATCGTTGACGAGAGCGAGGAGACCACTGAGTCCCAAACTCTGTCCTTACTTAACCAATGTTTGTTTGATAAATGTATATTGTCCCTTCTCATATTGACCTGAACTTTTTAGGGTTCACCTGTGCATACATATATATATATACATGTATATAATCTTCGTAATCTTCAAATACACCTTGCAATGCAGTGGGACCCAGAGTAGTACCATCTCAGCTCACCCACCTACTTCAGCAGCCCTGAACAACCCTTGGGGGCCCTGATGTTTTACAAGGATGCAGGCACACAGGGCACCCCCCCACTATGTCGACAAGGGACATAGCTACTCGGAAACAAACGTAGGTAAGCTAGAGAGGTACCACCCCAGACACTGCCCAAGCCCATAACTGGCCTGTTGGTTTTTGTGCCCCGAAAGGATCCCGGCTTGCAGTCTTTCCCCAGCTGTTAGCATTACTTTCCCTGCAGTCACTGGAACTTTCTCCAGAGTCAGTCCAAAGACAGGGTTTTGTAATCTTCAAATACACCTTGCAGTGCAGTGGGAAACCCGTTGTACTACCAGATGCAGCTGAAATTTAATTTTCAAAAGTTATGACATGAAGCAACTGGAGTCAGCTGAGAGCTGCTGTGGAGAGTTCTGCCTGTTTCTGTTGGTGCAGTCAGTAAAGTGAAATCTGTAAACTCATTTTCCTGAAAGTGTTTTACAATTAAACGAAAAATATTTCAATGTAAATGCAGCAGCAGCCACTCAGCAAAGAGTATTACTGTGAAAGTCACTGACTCAGGGTAACATTTGGAAATTAGTACATAGTTAGTCAAATTTGGCTGAAGTATATACTAAAGTATATACAATATATACTAACATAAGCTCAACACATTTTGTCAGAAAGTCATTTCAAAATCTTATGTTTCAAATGGATTCTATAATGTGTAAAAAAATTAATGATAAAGGAGAGCAACATAAACCGAGTGACGGCATCTTTGTAGAAAATCCTACAGATGAGGTCCAGTGATTATTGCATTTTTCCACTGTTTGGACAGTGTTTCAGTAAGTAGTGCAGTCTTATCTTTTCTGTAAGTGTCCTCTGTGTAAATTGGCCCCTTGCTGTACCTTACTAACACAGAGGCCACTGGGAGATTTGGGGCTTTAATTACCCATGGACCCCAAATTTCCATTTGATCCATTACAGCATTTTTTTTTTTAAATTGAGAAGAAATTCTTGTTTTGACCTGTGACCCTGATGAAATTATTAATTCATTCATTCATTCATTTTCTATACCTGCTTATTCCAATTAAGGGTCACAGGGGGCTGGAGCCTATCCCAGCAGCCATTGGGTGAGAGGCGGGGTGCACCCTGGACAGCCCGCCAGGCCATCACAAGGCCACATATAGACAGACTGATGAAATTATTGCTCACTGTATTTCAGTAACATGGTGAGCAAACTTCTTCAATTGTGCACATAAACTGAACAGGATGGAAAGAATCACAGTTGAACATGTCTCTATCAACTTATGCTTTTATGATTGTGACACTTGAATGCTAACCAGTAACCTAAGGTAACGACTAAATGTCTTTGGTACTAGGTCTCTTTGGAGGATCCTTGAGTACCGCTGGAATTACTTTGTGTCAAACAAACGGTTACTTACGGAGGTTAAGTTGAGGAGTAGCCTTTACATAGTGAGCGAATGTCAGCTATGGCATTTTCGTCATGCAGCATGTTTCTCTGGGTATTATCCAGTATGCAGGTGCATCAGTGTTGAGGACCCCAATGGCTGCAGAAGGCCAATGACATGTCCACGTTTCACCTGGCTGTAGCAGATAGATGGTTACTTTTCAGAGGTGGGGATGGACCAGTTGTCTGCCTGTGTGGTTGCCATCCAGGACCCAGGATGGTTCCTTGGTCTGGTAGTGATTGTGGCAATGCATGGTACCAGCGCATGCTCCCAGACCTGACCTGACGTTTCAACTTATGGTGATGTAATGCAGAGTGGAAGTCACTTTAGATTTGAGAATTTGACACCAAAATCAAGACTATACCACCAGTCCAAAAAGCTGCTTGGCGACAGTGTATAATTGTCATGTACCATATAGAACCAAAATTGTGGTTCAGTATCTGTTTTCATCATGGAAACCTTGCTAATGTTTTTGTCCAAGGTTTGACATTAACCATGGCCTGTTACTCTGTGTTCACCAAATATCCCATGTAGGTGGTCCCCTTTAGCCACCATGAGGCAGCCTTCACAAACACAGCGTTACGTAACAATTTTACAAACATCCCTAATCTTGCAGTCCCAAAAACGACCCAATCCTTTGCGTCTTTTAGTTCAAAATGTGACAAAAACAACAAACAAATTAGTAACAATACTGTTAGCAAACAGGTTTGTGTAAATATGACACTCGTCACGGGCTACCAAGTAGGTATGTCAAGGCTACTCAAGTATGGGTTTACCAAGCTTACTCAAACTGATAATAGTCAAATGAAAAAAGAGAATTGCGTAAAATTGCATTTTCTGTGTTGATTTTTACATAATTTTACAATTGGACCTCCAAAAATGTACTTTACTACATGTAGGAGTTTGGTGACCAATGCTTAAAAATATTACTTTCTATCCCTGTTGTCCATCTCATCTTTTTGTCTCAGGATGATTCACTTCACCTTTGTGTTCCACGTACTTTAGGGGCATTTATGTGGAAGCCTTTATGAGTACAATGCGGTCCTATAGGAGGAAACAGACCACACAGTCAGTACAGCTTTCTTTAAAACTGCTGAATGTTTGGCTTGGCTCAGTCCGGGTTAAATAAGTACCCAAGGTTTGAGCAGTTTCCTACCGCCTTCAAATACACTTTCTCAAGACCATCATTAGCATTAGCATATGTCACATGTTTCCTTCACATGCATATTTGCAGCACATTCTGTGAAGCCCCAGAAATATTCAGAAATATTCCCTCAGCTACTGTACAATAATATATCCAAAGACGTCAAACAGTTCTGAGGCGTTTGTACTTCCCTCAGATGGCTTACCTTTTTATGAAATATTTTCCATAATTCATCCGAGCAGGAAGAGAATGTCGATTAGATTTTCCTTCTACTGTCCCTGTGGTGATTGTTTTTTTTTTTAAGACAACGGCTTACAAATCATTTGTTATGGTTTCCTCAGTGAAAACAGCAGTTAATCAGGTGCCGGAAGCCTTTGGTTTTCTCAATGTCAAAAACAGAAGGGAATCATTCTGCTTTGAAAGAAGACTTACTTGCTCCATTTGCTTCAATGTTATGATTGCTTCCCCATGTGTGAACAGGAAGTCCTTGACTGAACACAGGAACTTTTCCATTGCAGGACAGGAAGACCCTGTAACACGCCAGGGTCATCCATTACAAGTCTACTGGTACAGGATAGCAGAAGCACCTGAAACTTCAATAATCAATAGACATTCTAGTCTACAATAACCTGGATCAATGCCAGGGTATTGTCACTCAGATTAACTGTCAAACTGTCACCTGGGGGATTTGGGCTCATCACTGCTGATCTCCAACCATTCTACTGCGCCAGCCCGCCAACACAAAGACCACTTTACAGAGAGGAGGGAAAAGAGTAGCAAAGGACCGGGGGCCAAGTGGGTAGTTGTGGTAAGCTAAAATTGCAGACCAAAGCATATCTCTAAATCTCAGAGCCCAGAGGATGGAAGAGGAATCCTCCTTGTATTATTGTTTCCCATGTTCCTCCATCCGCGGTAATATTTTCCAGATTAAAGCATGGCCCTTGCCCTTACTCCAAAGACAGACCCCAATTTCACAGAAGAAAACCAAAGGAGCCACAGAATGGGAATTGCTTTTCCACTGCGTGTGAGATAATGTGTTACGAATTGTGCTCTTCTTGGATTCAGCCGCCAACAAACTAGAGCATTATTTCCACTTTTCACTGGTGAGTTATTAATGTCTACTTGAGAATTAAATTTTATGTAATAGTTTCATGTCAGCCAGGTTCTCAGAAAGGGCACTCATTCCTCATGCTGATGATGCAGAAATGATAAGGCCCTTTTATAGTTTACAACAATGTAATCTAATTTCACGTTCCATACTGAAAGGGAAACTCCAGGATTTTTCAACCTAGGCCCTATTTTTAGGGTTCAACTTTTCACTCGGGTCAAACACGGTGAAAATTGGTCCAGTATTGATTTAGAACTCCCCTGTATGTAATAATATCGATGTAATACCACGCAATGCACGTTATGATGTGATACTGGAAATACAGCAGCGGTCACATCGCTGAGGTTTTGAACATGCTTGAACTGCTGCATGGATGTTCGTAATGCATGTGCTGCAGACAATTTAAAATAAGGTGCATGTTTATGTACGGTCTCGCTGTAACGGGTGTTCGTATTGCATCATCATGCAGTGAGTGTCCAGTTTTAGTCTCATGTGTCGATCAAGATTGTGAATAAAGATTTGACTGGGCCCCAGAAGATTTTCAGATTTCAAAGTGGGTCCTGATGTTCTTAAATTTGGGAATGCCTGTGCTACACAATGTAAGCCTATGGGGCAAGAAACCTCACAGCAAACCACTTCTTGTCACCACTGAATAGGTGAAAATGTCATTAAATGCTCCTGGTAGCATGGAGACGATCCCTACAGAGGTACACATGTGCATGTTTACTTAGTAAATGTAAAGAAATTTTTCAAATGACTATTTATACACGCAGTGGCTTACCTTAGCCTTCTTCCCATTAGGCAATGCCACTCTCCACTAAGTCCATAGTTGATTGTGGAAGAGAGGCTCATTCCTCTTGTTTACCACCAAAGCAGAAGAACCATCTCTGCATCAACAATCAACTTCGAAGTTCTTAGTGGAGAATGGCACCGCCAAATCAGTAGAAGACTAAGGTAAGTCACTGCCTGTATAAATATCCATCCATCTATTTTCTAAATCCATGTATTCAAGTTAAGGGGGGCTGGAGCCTATCCCAGCAGTCATTGGGCGAGAGGCGGGGTACACCCTGGACAAGCCGCCAGTTTATCGTAGGGCCGACACTTATAGACAGACAAACACATTCACACTCTCACTCACACCTACGGTCAATTTAGAGTCACCGCTTCACCTAACCTGCATGTCTTTGGAAGTGGGAGGAAGCCGGAGCACCCGGAGGGAAACCCACACAAACACAGGGAGAACATACAAACTCCACACAGAAAGGACCAGGTCGGAAGTGAACCTGGGACCTTCTCGCTGTGAGGCAACAGTGCTAACCACTGAGTCACCATGCTGCCACCTGTATTAAAAGTGATTTTAAAAAGTTTCTTTACATTTACCGAAGTAAACAAGCACATGTGTACCTCTGTAGGGATTCTCTCCATGCTATCAGACACTTCTAATGGCATTTTTGCCTCTTGGTGACAAGAAGTAGTTTACTTTGAGGCTTTTAGCTTGCCCCATAGCCTTACATTGTATAGCTATTTAGTGCGTGACGGTTTCAGCGATCTAACTCAATGCTGCACCGATTATCATCGTTAATTCTACCAAGTGAAAAGTTGAACCCAAAAACATCTAAAAATCGGGTCCAGGTTGAAAATGCCAGAGGTCACCTTTAATTGTATGGAAATATCTGCCAGACAGACGTCTTATAAGTGATGGAGTGATCTGGCTTCAAAATGTTTACAGCTCTAAGATAAACATGGCTTTAGTAGAGCAATGAAGCATTTCCTGGACCACATCACAAAATGAGAAAAGTGTAGCAACCGCACACTTGTGAACAAACACATGGCTGCACACTCGGCGTCCTCTCAGCCGGCTGCGTTCACAGGCCAGTGCTGAGCTCATAATTTTGGCAGTGTGTCTGCAGGCTCTTTGTAATGTACGGTCAGACCACAGCAGAGGACCAGAACAGCACTCCCACTTTGGACACCAGCAATCTTTGTCAGTTTAGTTTTGAGGTTTGCTTTGTAAACATTTCTGCACATACGAGCTGTCTTTCACTTCTTCCACATCTTAATTTGCAGCTATGATTGTGAAAGTGGTGATCGTCAGTGTTGTATTTTTCTGGTTAGTGCATTTACTCTGAGCAAGCAAGCTGCTGGGATGAATTCCAACAACTGCAATTAATGATGGAGGTAATTGATCATGGAAATTGTCCCTGGATGGAGGCCTGAGGTAAATGTGCATTCAGCACTATAAAACCATAATGTGAAGCTGGGATCAGTGAGATGTGTTCACTGTTCACTGGTAAAATGCTGCCACTATCTCATAGGCTTCCTGCAAATAGATGGACACAACACACATGTAAGAGTGTGGTCAAGGATTTAATTTCCTCCAAGTGGCAGAGAACATTTTTGTCTGTTTGACAGGTCATTGCTGAGGACTTGGCTTTGAGGCATACAATGTATACTGAAAATTTATGTCCATCCTACTACATTTAAATGAAATATTTTATTAGTCTCCCTTCACAACACTGGCAGCCAGCTGCAGGGTTCCTGTTGATTGAGTTGCAAGTTAAACTTAATAACATGGACTGTTTCTCCTGCAGGTTTCTTTTCCAAGAACCTCATGTTCCTTTGACTGGATGAGCTCAACACATTGATGTAGACAGAAATTAGTGGTGGGCGGAATACTGTCTGAGGTGGTTTACATTTGGATCACTATGTGTAAATACCGTCATACCGGTTTGTAGCAGGAACATCCGTTTAACCGCTTGTTAATGGCCCGTTTGTACTCTGGCACTGCTGCACAAATGCATTGCTCCCGGTTGACGCAATGAAGAAAATGATGGATACTAAATAAAGCTAAATGAATAAAGCTAAATAAAAAAAGAGTTTTTGATGCACTAAAGTGCTTGAACTGCGACAAAATAATGGGAAATATTGAGGAGTTTGACATTAACCTCAAACATCAAGAAAAACAGATGAATGTCAGCAAACAGAAATAAGCGTAATAACCGTTCGTACACACAGATGTGTGCATAATTAGTGCATAAAAACATTCCCACGCAAAGTGTGGAATTTACCAACTTGTACTTATATGCACAGCTCTGACCATGCTTACGCACAGCATCTAGTGGTAGAACAGGAAAATTCCAAACAGAAAGTACTGCTGCCGTCACAGCATGCAACCTCAAAATCCACAGACAGGATGTTCTTTATTTCCTCAAATTAATAATTACACAATTAGTAATTATGTCTAGTTAGAAACAAGTAACAAACACGTTTGAAAATGTAGCATGGCTGATTTTGTGTTATTAGAGGATTTGGCAAAATGCGCTCTGCAGGGAGCGTGTCTTCAGAGAGTGTGCTGATCTGCTTGGCTCCCAATGCACTGGCGGCCCTGGCACCTCCTCCTCGACTCAGCCCCTGCTCCACCTGAGTGACCATGGGACTGGGCACAGTTTCTGAGTTGAAAAAGTGGCCACCCGCAATGTACAGTGTAAATAATTAAGTGATGTTGATCTGTGTTGCTGTCTGTGTCGTAACAATTAAAGCAATAAGTCTTGGGGAAAAGACAAGTCATGTTGAATCGGCTGATGGAGAGACTTATGCAGGGTGTACATTGGTGACATTATTTCTGGATGACCTGCTAGTGCACACCAGTGATTTCAATGGAAGCTAGGCCAGCCTGCATAAGGTCTTCACTACCATCTTGTGCACCAGGCTATGGCTGAATCCAGCAAAGTGTTGTCCTCTTCCAGCACTGGGAGTGTGCATTGGCCAACATCAGCTGCACCTTAAAGCTGATGTAGGCTGTGGGCCTGACAGTATGGCCCTTCTGGTCATGCCTAGATGGTTGTCCATTTCTCTTCCATACAGACCATGGCCAGGCTTCCTTGGCCTGTCTCATGAACTTTAATCACCCCAGAGGCTGAGTAACTTTGAGATCCAGCACTGGCAAAGGTTCAGCATAGCAATGCTGATGTGCTCTCTCGGCGGCCTTGTGCAGCATTGGTGTGCCACTAGTGACAGCAGCACTAAGAGATACACATAGTGGACACACTTCAGAGTGATAGCAAGGAGGAGGCGTGGTCTCAGTGGACACCACAACAGCTGGGACAGCAGCAAGCGGTGGATATGTCCCTGTATTGGTGAGAGACTGGCTGGAGGTGGGATGGTGACTTGAGTGGACCGAGGTGTTGGTGATGGGGCGCTGGGGCAAAGGGTTATCACTCCCAGTGAGGCAGTTTTGAGCTCTGTGATGGAGTGGCATACCAGTGGTGGCAGGTGCCTGGATAAGAGAAAGAGCAGAGAGAGATCCTTTTCCAGATGCCCCAGATGGTTCACATCTTAGTGGGGGCCAGGCACTTTGGAAAAACTAAAATGCACCATCGCCTCTGGGGTTGGTTTCAGTGGTCTAGATGAAGGAGAGACACAGAACTGTATATGCAGTGTTGTTACTCCTGCACCACTCAGAAGGGGCTGCCTCACAGGTTACATGCACCCCCTGCAGGAGTAATTGGTGGTGTGGTGGCTTTGATGGCTCATGTTCACTCTCAAACTCTTTCATCTGCGACATCCTGGTGTCCATGGACTATTTCACCATGTGGCCTGATGAATGTGCAGTACCAGGCCAAAGTGCTACCCCCACAGTGCAGAAATGTTCAGCGACTTTGGAGTCACTGCTGATCCCCACAGCGACCATGGGTGGAGGGGTGGAACACACAAGTCCCAGGCCTTTGGGGAGGTCTGCAGACAGCTGGGGATGAGAATGACAAGGACTATGCCCCTAAAACCCCACAGTGAGGCACTGGTTATTTGCCATTCTCGCTAGACAGCAACAATGGGACTGAGACCATCACCCACCCCTGGCCATATGATCATACCAGACTGTAGTACAGGAGTTCAGCCAGTGCACCATAGCCACCCTCATATTTTGGTGGGAACTCTGGGTACTACTAGATTTGGTGTTTGGAGTACTACCAAAACTTGAGATTGCTGGCGGAACCAAAATGAACGACTTTCACAAGCTGGAAGATTGCCTGCAGGGGGTTCATAACTATATTCAGAATAGCATTTGACAATGACAGAAGATGGTCTATGACACCCAATATCACAGGCAGGCATTTGAACCAGGCAACAAGGTTTGGGTCTACTGCCTGCAAGACAGAAGTTTCCCCCAAATTGTGGAGCCAGTGGCAGGGATTGGGTGAGCTGTTTGAGGTGTTGTACTAGTTGTGCATGTTGGGTAAGGTTGTGGAGTCCAGCAACTTGGTTGCCTTTGTCAGTGTAGAAATGTTCAATGGATCAGTGGTGCCCTGATTGGAGCACTTGAAAAACTGAGTCAGAAGTCAGAGTGTCTGGGTTTGTTATTGTACTGGATCAAGAATAAATTCCAGGCTTTCAATGACTTCCTGGACACAACCATCAGAAGTGTATCTGTGGTGAAAGAGTCAAACATGTTGAGAGAATACATATCTCGGTTATGACATTCATGTCTCTGGGATCTCAGCCTTTGAGGTTGAGACAAGTCTGGGGGTAACTTATTGAGTCATGGGGTCACTGAACAAAGGCATTTGGTGATGCTCACCTTACCATCTGAATGTCGCAGCTGAAATCGAGACTCATCTGACCAGGCAACGTTTTTCCAATCTGTTATTGTCCAATTTTAGTGAGCCTGTGTGAATTGTAGCCTCAGTTTCCAGTTCTTAGCTGACAGGAGTGACACTTGGTGTGGTCTTCTGCTGCTGTAGTCCACCTGCTTCAAGGTTGGACGTGTTGTGCACTCAGAGATGGTATTCTGCATTCCTTGGTTGTAACAAGTGGTTATTTGAGCTACTGTTGCCTTTCTATCATCTCGAACCAGTCTGCCCATTCTCCTCTGACCTCTGACATCAACAAGGCATTTTTGTCCACACAGCTGATGCTCACTGGATGTCTTCTCTTTTTCTGACCATTCTCTGTAAATCCTCGAGATGGTTGTGCGTGAAAATCCCAGTAGATCAATAGTTTCTGAAATACTCAGACCAGCCCGTTTGGCACCAACAACCATGCCACGTTCAAAGTCACTTAAATCCCCTTTCTTCCCCATTCTGATGCTCGGTTTGAACTTCAGCAAGTCGTCTTCACCACGTCTAGATGGCTAAATGGATTGAGTTGCTGCCATGTGATTGGCTGATTAGCTATTTGTGTTGACAAGCAATTGAACAGGTGTACCTAATAAAGTGGT
>OMMV01202467.1:0-12410 GCA_900302635.1 Chatrabus melanurus
ATATTTTGAAGTGCTTCTTTATCTTTGCAGCATCTTTGGTCTATTATTCTTTTATCATTTCTATGATTTTTGTACATTTCTGTATAACATATGCGGCAACTAACATTTTTTTTCCTTCTCAGGTTTCTTTGAAAGGCGCTTGATTGGGATGTTTGCTGTAATATTCAGAATATTCTTAGTATATAAGCATATTCTGGTTTACAATTACTATTTTGTTTGCTCTTCACATAAGTTCAAAACATTAAGTAGGCATGGCTGAAAAGCATTGCACACCATGAGCAGCAATATTTCAAAAGAGAATACAGTAATATTTCTGGGCCAAAATGGGGTTTATACATCTCTCTTGTCTATGGAAAGATTAAGCTATTTCACAATCAATAGAGCAGTCAGAATACATTTTTCGTTGGGTGCATTACACCGCAAATGAATTGTAGATGGTGGTAAAACCCAATTGGATAGGTGATGGAATATCTGTGAGCGTCTGTCTGACAATTGGTTATATTTCCAGAACATGTAGATTAATGGTGCGCACATCTCGGGCATTCATTACACACACCATGCTTGCACTTCATTTTATACCATTCAGCAGCCTAAGAAGGCAGCAGCGGGAGGGATAACAAGAGCCATTGATTATCTCTAAAAGGCAAGAGGAGGATCATAATCTCACAAGAGGGGGAAGTCTTGAATGTAGTTTAAATATGTTCTCATTGCCTCTGAAATATTTATCACTTTTGAAATGCAATTGGTGCGTTTGCAGGGAGTTTATAGCATTTTCCTTTACTGCTGCTGAGGGAATAAATGGGAATAGAGGGAATATAAAGGATATGCTTTTTATCAGGATTGGCTCAGACAGACTTATTAAGAGTTGCTATGGTATGTACAGTACTGGAAACTCTTGTCCTTGGAGAAGATCACAGAATTAACATCAGTGGAGAGGTTGGTCTTAAAAAATGTAGGGTATAACTAATATAACACACTTCAGTGGCTTTGGGACTTCTGTTTAATTTATGTTTTGTGATTTTTCTAATTAAGATAAAGAGGCTGGTTAAAATAAATGTAATGAATCACAAATCTGTGAACTGTCTATATCCTGCACACATCTAAGAAATAAGAAAAACCGTAGCCAAACAATCAGCCAGCACAATCCATTTGAGATTATTATTTTGATTGGCTTACTAATAGTATTGCAAATAAAAAGCAAAGTCAAACATGTTTAAACACCTTAAAACAGCCATGCAGCTAAATGAAATCAGTTGCATTAATTGGACAATTTTAATGATTTAACCGTTCCAGCAGAGTGACAAGAGGGACGGGCCAGAACCTGGAAGATGCGTTTGCAATGTTTCATTGTCACAATTTCTCAACACAATGCAAATTGTAAATGCCTACAGAAAGCTTATATTATCAGAAACAAAATGAGCCCAAGCATACCCTTTTATGCCCATACAATCGCAAGCTAAAACCACTGAAAGTGCTTTAAATTTTAAAGTCCTTCACGGTATTTTGACAGCATTTGATTGACAGTTCAGTAGCCCTATCAGCTTTTGTTTAATCATGGCAATACCAGAATTACCAGTGTGCAGTATAAGAATAAAATAACAGTCCCCATTGTGCAACGCAAGGCTGTTTCAGGGGGCAACAAAAGAAATGCTTTTTTTTTTTTTGGCAGGGAGGGTGAGGGCAGTGTGTGGAAAATTGTGTGAATTTACACTTGCTATTTATTTATTTAGTCATTATTTGTGCAAAAATCACTTTTGACACAAAATGGACATGGCGTCCATTTTGTGTCAAAACAATGACAACAATAGTGAAAACTACAAGTGAAATAACATTTTTTTGTTTGTTTGTTTTAATTTGTTGAATAATTCCAAACCTTTCTACAGTTAGAGTTTATATATGTAGCAATATCCCAAATGTTAATCCAAGGAACTGGCTTGTTGTGTTCATGAAAGACGGATATTGAATAATGTATAACTTGAAATATAATTGTCTGTTTGCCAAAATATTTTACTGTTTTTGTCATCATTGTCCAATCTGAGAATATCTAAATTTAAAGCTGACTGTTTTTCCTGAAATTTAAAAGGTTTTCTGTCAGATGGTACAAGGTAGCCTCACAGCGAGAAGGTCCCAGGTTCGATTCCGTCCTGGTCCTTTCTGTGTGGAGTTTGTATGTTCTCCCCATGTTTGCGTGGGTTCCCTCCGGGTGCTCCGGCTTCCTCCCACTTCCAAAGACATGCAGGTTAGATGAATTGGTGACTGTAAATTGTCCGTAGTTTTGATTGAGAGTGTGAGTGTGTTTGTCTGTCTATACGTGTCGGCCCTGCGATAGATTGGCGGTCTGTCCAGGGTACAAGGTAAATGCCACCTTTACCATATGTTCATGAGTGATGAGCATTTACTTTTGGGTATGTCATATAGCCAGAGAATGTTCAAAAACAACCATAGGTCATTAAGTATTAAAATACAGTATATAGATGAAAGGATAAAGGTTTAAAGTAACATTAAACATATTTAACAAAACAAGACATTAATTACTCAAATATTAAACATATTAACATTTAGCCTATAAGACAGGTGTTTGCTAAAGCTGAATCCAAGCTTTTTTGTTTTATTGTATATAGCTACCTCCAACTTAAACATTATGACCCATTATGGCGCAGTCGTTCCACTTGAATTTCTGAATTTAAATCTCTTTGACAGGGCATGTTTCCTGCAGAATTGTAGAATGCGGTGCTGAAAAATCTGTATATTTCATTAGAATGCCTGATTAATTAAGGAAGAACAGTAAACAAGATGTAGAATCAAATGCAAAAAAATAAAAAATGCTTAAACAACCATGAACATTTTATTGACATATAGTTGCACATTATAAACTGTCGCTCATCAGCCAATTTCAACAGGAAGCATTATGTTTTCAGCCCAATGATCAAATATCAAAATAGAAGGTATACATGTCTGCTGAGGGCAGCTAACAATCTACATACAATAGCTCTCTATGAGTTTTAAATTAGAATATCCCTGAATGGGAATTTGGTTCTTATTTCAGAACTTCAGAGGCATGTTCATTACACTGGGAAAAAAAAAACACAATGAGTGATCTGACATCCACAGGCTTTGTTGTTACAAAAATGCAAATATTCATAATGCAGGATGGGTGCAAACACAAAGACAACACACATTCTTCCTTTCAGTTCAAATTAAGGAGAAGTCAAAGGAAAGTGGTTCCATCGGGACATGTTATCGTCTTCTCTGAGTTTATCTGGGTAAAGAAATTATTGGAGTAGCTGCTTTTAGACTGAAATAAACAGAATTATAAAGAGGTTGTATTTGGGTGATACAATTGTATTTCGGCGATGCATCAATGCATCATTAGGCTTCAAAATCAAAGTTTCTGTGGTTAATTACTATATTTGACTTTCTATAAATTGTTCAGGGCTTCTTCCAAACAAACACTCATTTACACTATTGTTGTACTTCAACTACAGCATAGAGTGCAGAAACCCTAAAATGCAAAGAAAGTGAACTCCTGCAACTTAAGAAATTTGTAAGTTTTGCCAGCACTAAAGTGTGGGTGAAGTTATTAGTTTTATATATTTGTGAGTCATGGTGAAAGATGCCATTATGAACTCACCATCAATAGTTTACTGAATACTTGAAATATTTAAAAATTAATATTGATTTTTGATCTTTATACTCCTCATAATGCAGTTGTATTTGTATAAAACACAACTATATATGTAAATGCTATAACATCAACTTACACATTGGTGTTTTTCCACAAGAGGAAACAGTTTAACCCTCACCAGTACACTTAGGGTCCAAGCGGACCCCAGGGGTATATTTTTTGATATATTTTCTGAACCGTTATACTTATTCAGCTGAAATTTTACGTACCGTAATTGTCACCTATACAGTTTTCAATTTCACTTATTTTGATCCAGTTTGATTAAATACTGTGGGCTCCATAATATTTTTCTTCTGGGGTCCACTTGGACCCCAGTTTGATATAATGGTATCTGGTCGGACTCTGTAGCAAATTTTGAGATTTTATTTTTCATAAGTACTGAACTGTCAGAGCAGTTTTTGTTCAGGATATTTGCATCAGAGCAACTACAGGGAATAGGGGTGGGTATTGAATTTTTGAACCGAAGAGTTGTGTTTGAAAAAGCGAAAATTTCTCAAAAGTCTTTCAAAATGAAATATGGTTTATCAGCCAAATACTCAAAAGTCTCTTTTCAAAATAGTTGCAACGTGACCCTATCTAGTTATGTTACAGATATCTGCAAGACTGGCATAGATAAGAACATGTTAACAGTACTAAACAAGAATACGTTCTGGTGGGGTCCACATGGCCCCCACATGTACAGATTAGTAAGTTTCACGATGTATACTGATGAGGGTTAAACTATATACTGCAATACATATGGTTTTCTCAAGTTTAGAACTACAATAATCATTATGTTTGCTTTGTAAGGTGGCTATAATTTGAAGGTTTTGCTTTGTTGAAAGGTTTCTGCCATCACTGACATAGTGACCATTTTGTATTTGTTGTGCATCCAGGCAGAAATAACTCTACTGGGAACAACATATTTATCTTTTGATGTTGGAAGTAGGGCTCCTCTAGGGCTGGCCTGGGGCCTGAGTACCAAAGAACAGGGCAGGGAGTCACTTGCTACACTGCTGGTAGCATATTGTGGACACAAAATTGGCCACAGAAGAACATTTGCAGCAGATCTTTTTGCATAAGGACTTGTGGCTTTTTGTGGTCAACATTAACTTAGTTAGTTAAATAGTATTCCTAAAGCAAGGTCATTAATTCCCTGTATGAAATTGTGGAATTGTATAATTTAAAATGAAGGCAATTGGTAAATGCCCCATATAAAATAATTTTTGATATCAGGTTATAGATAGCGTATGTCAGTCAATAGCATCGTTTTATAAACCCTAGTTCAGACATTTGAAACAATCACTTTTTGTTCATTTATCGTGTGAAAATGTATGATTATTATTCTTATGTTTTGGCCCAGTTGTCTCTTACAGATACATACTGTTCAACTTCACACTTTGATGCCTTGAATTATAGAAACTGACTGATTAAATTCATCGTCACAGGCCTCCTATCATGGCCGGCAGCTTTATAATGCACTATGCATAAGGCCTGTGTTAATTAATGATATATCCTTTAATATTAACATAGTATGGTCAAGGTAAATGAGGATCAGTGTTCATTTAATTAAGTACATGGCTTCACGTTCCTCTGGTGATGCTTCTGTGGTTTCATTTAATTCTGGGTTACTCATCACCCATTATTTCTTTCCACCTCTGCTACTGTTATCCTTGAACCCTGAATTAACATAAATAAACCTACTCAGAGTCCCAGGCTTTGGACAATATTATGTGAAAACATACAATAAAAGTTACACTCAACATTAGCTGTGTTGGCAACGGCCTTAAAGTCCAGAACAAGAAGAACATTGAAAGCAGAATAGACCAACAGTCCTCACTGATGAGTCCTTGTGTTGTCTCCTGAGGCGTTTCCTCAAGCATTTCCAAGTAACAACTCAGTTTGCAAATTGATTTCACCCTACACTTCTCCACAGCAAGACCTTGAACACTATTTACCTTTCTTTCATCAACTATCTTGAACAAAAACATACCAAGATAAGACTCAAATGAAATACTTTGGCTTTATAGAGACTTCACTTTTTTTGTAGGAACTGGGCTCCCGTCACAGTAAAGTCCAAGATGACTGAATTCAGAGCATCTTTCTGACATCGTTCTTTCCACTGTGATGTTTGAGACTCAAAGGCAAGCAGATTGTTTTTAGTCATGAGAAGGTACATAAGTGATCGCCAGGTGAAGGACAACAGTGATATTCCAACACGAGTTTTAGTTTCCAGACCATCTCATGTTGTCTCTACGTCATGTTAACACTGCTATTTGATATGTCTGGCAAAGTAGACATATTCATTACAAAGAACTACTACAGCTTCAAACAGCCGTAGCTAAGATCCAGGCTACGATAATAGATCAGTTAGAGGCAGATGATGCTTACCTGTTGTCTAAGCACCGTCATTATAAAATTTAAAAGACAAAACAGGATTGCATGACGTGATTAGGCGTGGTTACAGTCACTGCCAACTTATACAGAACTGTAGAATAATTAAAGCCAACAGAGCTGAAGTGAACATTCGCAACAATGTATTTGTGAAGAAATAGAACATGTTGCATTCCAAGAAAGGTCAACATTTTATGTATGCTTAACCTGTTGAAGCCGGTGCAGCCATGGCACAGGTACAGTGCCTTGGAAGTAGCATTTACAATGTTTTATTTATATATAACAAAATGACCATATATGGATATCTATGAAAAATGACCTGCTCCAGAGCAAAAAGAAGCCAAGCAAGACATTTTATGACCATGTAATCCCCAGATACATCCAACAACAGCATAAGGTAGCCTGTGGGCTAAAGCATACTTTTGTTGCTTCTCAGTGATGTCACGTTTGGACATGCTTTAAATTTTAAAGTCCTTCTCTGTAATTTGAAAGTAGGCTATCAGAGGATTTGATTGATGGGTCTATAGTATTATCAGCTTTTGTTTAGCCATGGTAACAGGCATGCTTTCCTGTGCATCAAATATGCACAAAATAATGGTTATGTGTGATCCACAGCTGTCCAGAGTTCACAAAAGGCAGAGCTGATGATAGAATAGTTTTTATTTTATTTTTTATGTGCCAAAACAATGGTGCCAAATCCAATAACTTTTCATTTTCAATTAGTTGAATGATTCCAAATTATTCTGTAATTACATTTTATGCATTTTGCATATTTGGTAACATTACAAAAGTTACTCCAAGAAGCTGTCTTGTTATGTTCTTGAAATAACTTAGCATAACTTGAAATAAAATCCTCTGTTTACCAAAATATTTTAGCGTTTTAAATCATCACTGCTGAATGTGAGAATGTCTCAACGTGATGCCAAATGATTTTCCTGAAATTTGTGGTTTAAATTCTTGCCTCCCAACAAGAAGGTGCCTGGTTCAAGGCCATCCTTGCCCTGTTCTCATTGTACAGTACATCTGGAGCTGCATCAGGAAGGGCATCTTGTGCAAAACTTGTGCCAAATCAACACGTAGATTCATAGTAAATCTGCTGTGGTGACCCCGACCAAAAACAGGAGAAGCCAAAAGAAATTAGATTTAATAATAAACTTTTACTCCTGTGTATGCCATCTAGCCAGAAATGATCCTTTAACGGTTAATGCCAAAGTCGCAGTAAGTATACCATGTGTTGCAAGTGATTTATTAGTTTTCCACATCCATTTTGTTCTATTCAGGTTCACACTGAATCTGAATTCAAATGTTCAGCAATAAAACACAATTCCCCCTTTTTTTTTGCTATTAATAGAAATTTGTTTGGCTTTCCAGTTTCTTTGTTCATTTCTTGAACATTACTAAGAGAATCAAAACCCAGACAACTCAAAACAATTACTCATGCTCATTGAAAGGGGTGATATAGTAGCATATTTTCCCTCTCCTTTGCTTCCACACTGAAAACTGCATTTGTGCATATCTATGCAAGGTTGGTCAGCCACATAGATGCTCATCTGTGTCTTTCATCAACTTGACAGCTTTTTTTTCTCCTCAGAAAGATAACATTTATTATAAGCGTAAGCAATACATATTGGCCCGGAGTAAGTTTGTGGCACATTCCCGCACCTCATAATCATTGCTGTCTGCAGTTAAGTATCCCCCTATGATCTATTGACTCCATTTTTATTCCCTGCATTTCCATTCCGGTAGGTAGAGGGACTCAGTTAAGCACAGAATGTAGAGCAGCCATAATTCATAAAATAGCAAGGAATTAAATGGAAAGCGTCTACATTTTCAAGCTTTTGTGATTAAATAGACTCAGGTTTTAGTAATATACTGTATGCATTTTAAAGTGCCACAAAATGTATGGAATAACACAGTTTGGAAAAAAAGATAAATTTTGGACATTTTTGGTTTATTGATAGTCACTGATAATTATTTTTAAACACGACCATGAATGTCTCATTTGCAGTGACAATAGTCCATGCAAGGCTGAGGACATGTTCTGCACAACCTGATAGTGGATGTGAAAATTGGGTGTACATAAGCCTTCATGTTGCATGTTACACATACGCGTTGGACGATGGCGTTGCATCAGAAAAGTCTATTGATGGAGGTGTATTGCACCACCGATATCTGTGCAGGATGAAGGTCCAGTTCTTCATAGTTTTGATACTTCTGGTTTTACAGCATTACTTTTAACCCTGAATGTTAACCGCTGATCTTAACAAAATTATAAAGATTGTGTTACTGTCTAACCACTTACTTACCAGACTGTATGTACTGTATTTGAATGGCAAGCTTTCTCACAATTCAATTGGCATTTCTCAGCCCTACAGGAAGGATTAGAAGCGTCTTTACTGTGCGACATTGGTGCAGCCACTGCATGGGCATTTACATTCTACTAATTTCTAAACATAGTGTAAAATTCTATGTTTAATGCATGACTGGTTATAAGCAGGCGTGCACATAACTGATGCTCAGGTGCTCATACCTGCTAAAAATAAACATGGAGGGAAACACTTTTCTTATAATCTGTCATCATCACTTTCCTTCTGAGAAGCACTTCCCTCCGTGTTTTCTGCTGCGCATCATTTATTTTTAGCCCGCATGAGCACCTGAGCACCAGTTATGTGCACGCCTGGTTATAAGCCCAAGCTTGGTTTGAGCATGCCAAGCTTGACCTGGCACAAGTACACTTTGAATTCAAGTGGGACATTGGGCAGGGTAATCCCCAGAGTAATACTGTCACCAGGTATGGAAAGTCACAGTGCGCGCACATAATGGCAATCATGAATCAATTCGGCAATTTCTGTAGTCTCTAATCCCACTCATGCTACCTGTTGTGTCCTCGGAGAAGATACTTTATCTGCATTGTCTTAGTCCACCCAGCTGTGAAAGGGTACCTACCGGCTTTGGCTGGGGAAGTAACCTGCATCCGACTGACATCCCGTCCCGGAGGAGTCTTGGACTCTCATCTGCTTCATGGTGTAGGACTTACTTCTTCTCTAGACCTCATATCACAATCAGGCCAATAGTCTCTGCTCGGCACAGCAAATCTGAACAATTTAGCAAGCTATCAAATATTTTGTGTCCCTGAAACTCAAGCAGGAGACTCATGAAGGACATTTCTTCTGAACAATTTTTAACTGGCAAAGGTAACCCAAACATTTACTGTAACTCAAACCTAAATGCAACTGGCACTGTACCTCCACCATTCATCACATTTTCCAAAGAAATGGCCTTCATGACACTCCCAGCCCAATGTGCAAATGTATTTCCGCGGTCAAGTTGGGGTCAAGGGTCATGTCTTTGTGCAAATTCAATCCGCTCAGAAATTACTCTACATTTGCATCAGTTTGTTCAAACTTAACTTTTTCACCATGCCACACTTGATAGAGGATGAGCCCACTTCCATTCAGATTTCACTGATCTTTTAGATTTGGCATCAGGCTCGGCTCACTCAACATATTTCCACTAGGCGTTGTTGCTTCAAACTGTGCTCGGGTAAAATTATATTGTGTAAGTGGGGCTTTACTCTCATGTGGCTCTCACTGTGCTACTTATCCTTTATTACAGTCATCAGTTATTGTTCTTTTTGTTTGTGAAATATGCAAATCAGACCTGAAGAGAGTTGAACCTATTACCAAAGCAATGAAAAATATAACAAGAGAAAGTCACCAAAAATTAATGTTTTATTAATTATGTTTAAGATAATGTAGAATAAGGCTAATTTCACTCCCTTTTATAAAATAAATGCGAATGATATCTCACGAGAGTGAGTTCTTTCATTTATCATGAATTTTGCCTTTCTATGCTAACAAACGTTGTGCTGTGGGATTTCACTTTGTGTAGTGTTCTGTTCTCATATTTTCATCCATCTATGGGAAAAGCACTCCCGTGCCCCCAGCATTATGCTAATATTTATTTTGGTTTGTATTACCCAGTGTTTACAGCAAATACGCAGAGGTCAGATGAGCGTCAGTGTGACTAAAGTGATCAGGTTTGCTGTAATTATTTCCATTCTTTTATATTTATTTACAACATCTTCAAAGAAAAGCCAGGATCATGTATGTGCAATGACTTTTTAGGAAAGTGAAGGCTGGGATAAATTGTTGAAGGCAGTATACAGCAGGATTACAAGAAGCAGACAACAAATAATTGTAAATTCACCACAAAAACAAACAATATATGTGGCATTGCACGTACCGTCCTTGTGCTGACTGTAGCCTTAAAATATGAAAGCCAAAAACGGTGCGATCATAGTTCATTCACTTGTGTTTCAATATGTTTCAACACCAAATCAACTGGAACGTTTGGAAACATTTGTTTTGAATCACCTTGCGATATCTTCCTTTTGATGAAGACTCCAGAACAATGTATGAAACAGGTTTCAAAATATTCCGGAGCAATGTTGCGAGTTAGCGATCATTAATTTGTAGTACCAATGAAACGTTTTGGCAACATTCCCAGCCATATGTTCTATCGATTGTTTAATTTCAGTTTTAGTTTCCTCTGCTGTTCTTTATTTCACATATTATTTGCCCACTTAATGGGCATCATGTTAACCCCCACATTTACTAGCTTGTTAGCTGTGCCCAATGTTCAGGAGGCATACAAATTACATGCAAGCTTCAACCACATCTGTTCAAAATTTTTTAGAAATTTATCCAGCATACATTAACCATCTAGAACTTAACTGATGTTCTGGTGAAGCTGCGCATCTCCACTCACCAATGGTGGGTAGAGGATTGGAAATCTATACTCAAGTAAACGTACAATTACTACCATAAAAACTGACTCAAATAAAAGCCCAAAACGCCATGGCTATTGACAGGATTATCCTGTCAAAAAGGAATTTTTTTTGGCACTATTGACAGGATGATCCCAGCTTTTCTTTTTTGTGAGTCAAGACAATAAACCAACGTGGCTGCTTGTGTTGGAGTCAGTGAGACATTTCTCGAGCTGGTTAAACGGTCAAAACCTTTCGTGGAGGTTTGTCAGTTACTGAATGTGAAGTGAAACTAGGTTGTGTGTTTTGGGAATACGGTGGAAACGAGAAACGTAGGGCTTCACTCAAAGTAAAATTTAATCTTTATAAATCTTGGGGCTTCTCTTCATAATATTTGCCATCATTTCTGTTGGTTGTGTAAATGATAATGTACAACAGGGAAAATTGCATGATGCAGGTAGAGTGTCCTTTCTAATCCCAAACCCATTATTAACGATGTCAGGACATCTGGGAGTGCCATCAGTGTACTCAATTTACAATGGCAAAAATAAGCTGTGTTCAAATTGTAATCCTCCAAAAGGGGAACTCTGGGGTTTTTCAACCTTGCCACATTTTTCTATGATTTTGGACAAAAACGATGATAACCCTAACCCTAACCCCAAAGCACCCGAGGGTGCTTTGTTTTAATTAAACAGTCGGATTCCCCTGGTCCGCACCAGTTCTAAGTCAGCTGCTGGGTGACAGGATGATCCTGTCAATAAGGAATTATTTTTTGGCACTATTGACAGGATCACTTTAATTGTTGGCAACCAAACAGAAGCCAACAAATGCAACTAATCAGAGCACACCTTGCTTGCTTGTGTGTTATATTCTGCCAGGCTGCATTTTATGCTACATCATTGCTCACTTTTTGGATGCAGGCCTTTAAAATGATTTCATGCAGGTTTTTTGGCCATTTTCAGCCAAAAATGTATATTTTGAGCTCCTGTGCCATGATATTAAGGCCATATGACTTGAAATTTGGTATGGAGTAGGTTGGGAATACACGCTTGAGCGTTTTTGGCTGTTTCAGTTGGGAAATCCCATATGTACGGGAAGCTGATACTGTTCCTGTGAATTAGGATTTTTTTTGCATTATTGACAGGATCATTATGTCAATAGCCTCCGCCTAGTGAAAATGATGAGTTCTTTTCCAAAACACTATAAATCCATTTTAACTGTTTTGAGAAAAATTACATTTATTTACCCAGACCCACAAATTTTACAAACATTATTTTAATCCTGTTAAAACAGTATATTGGCACAGTCTGAACATGTTCAACAATAACTGTCAAATCTAACAACAATGTTGTTGATTATAAAACCAATATTTTATTATATTTTTTTCCAAAACACTATAAATCCAGACATTTATTTATTTCTTCTTTCTTTTTAAAAGAAAAGAACATGAAGTGGATTTCCTGTAGTCGATTTCAAAGTACCACCTTTAAAAGGATGATAAAAATCATGCACTACAGTGTATTTTCATAAAAAAAATTTCACCTCAATTAAGGCAGTGTTTCTGTGTGATGTAGCAATTGTCAC
>OMMV01202469.1:0-11051 GCA_900302635.1 Chatrabus melanurus
TGATTCTGAAAGATACAGGTGGGGACCAGTGAACCTCCTATTTTAGGCCATGTTGGCATGTTTTAATATATTTTATATATTATTTTATATATTAAAGTAGGAATGTTGGCACAGTGTCAGGACGTGTTCAGGCAGAAATTTGTAAAGTAGGCCTTTTGTTTGCATTTCGCTAATCACAGGGTCCCGTTGGCCATACAGGCCACTGTTGGTTATGTTGCTAATAATTATAAAATGCAAGAACATGCTAATAACTAAACTATGCAATTGGAAGGCTCAGAAAAACACAGTGTTAAGCCGGTATCTCACTGGGCTTGCAACCAATTGGCGAGTGAGACGAATGGCCATTCATCAAATTCGGCACTTGGTCTCAGTGTAGTCTGAAATTGTTCTCTAAGCAGTCGCATCCATTTCATTCGCCTGCGGGTTTTGAAAATGTTCAAAACCTTGGTGGCGAATGAATGACAGCTTATTTTTGCTAACTTGAATATAACTAATCTCTAACTAGTCTTTTTACTCACCAAGGAATCGTCAATAGACTGGTACCAAGTCCCCTCAGTCAGTTTCAGTCGCCCAGTTCGCTTCATTTACTACATGGTCGGATCATGGTTGAAATGTGGTCACCGGTCATTATTGGCTAATTCATGGCTTGAGGACGAAAGACATATGGGTGTTTAGCGAATATTCAAATATTCTTCAACAAGACGTCCAGCGGTCATCTAATTCATTAAATGTTCATCAAAAAAATTACAAATATGTCTCCCCAATGTTGCCAAAAACTTGGCAAAATTTGTCTAGCATTCATCTAAAAATTCAGTCATCACAGTCGCCAAATAGTCGTCTCTCGATGAGATACCAGCCTTAGAGTTCTAAGGCAGCTGCTCCATTCTCTCTCACACATTCCTTCCTAAAAAAATTTGTGGAAAAAGGAATTTCATGTATATAATCCTATTGTGAGATGAGTTGTGAACTCAGAGGCTTAGTTGCGAACAATGTATCCTTTAAATTCACAAAATGTCTACATAGCTTGTTAAATGCATTTAATTTACAATAATTTATTTTGATTTTATTATTATTGCATTTTATTTTGAAAAGTACACCTCTGAAGATCAATTTACATAAATTAAAATGCTTTAAATAAAAATTTTAAACATTTTAAAGTCTTAGGTGGTTGAGATGGGCATTCTATTTTGTATACTGTTCGACTGTTAAATCTATAACAGTGCTTCCTTTTAGAAGACGATTTAGATGTTCTGTTTTGTATGGAATATCATAATCTGAAAATTTGCAATGTGAGACGCCAGATAAATCAAGCAGAAATGTGTAGTAAAAAAAAGAGTGCACAGTTAACCTACAAAAACCTCAAAATTGCCCTCAACTACAGTACTTGGAGTAGTAGTTGTCTCAACGTTACAAAGTGTTGACACAATTCGAGACATCCTATGAAGAACCTGATAAATGAATGAAGGAATGTCTGCTTGTTAATGGTATTTCAAATGCAGTCTTTGATGAAAAACACATCGCCAATACTTTCTGGCTGCACTGCATAGAAACTTTTGAAAGTATTTTGTTGTCTTGTGACATCTGATGATGTAATGTGTGTTCATTATCGTGTCTGGCTGCCTGCAGCTGGTCTGCGGAGGAGTTTTCGGCTGAGTCGTAAGGACAGACAGGGATCCTCCGGTGACGGTTCAGATCCTGGAGACCCAGAGTTCCTGACCTACGAGGAGGTGACGCGCTACCAACAGCGGCCCAATGAGAGGCCTCGCTTGGTGGTTCTGATTGGTAAAACGAGACTAGATTGGATAAAAAATAGAAAACCTAAACAGGATGTGCTCTGTAATTACACTGACACCTAGTGGGCCAAAGCATGTGTTGCAACGTGCAAAAGCCCTGTGACATTCTGACATTATTCATAGTACTAAGAAAAAGAATATCAATTAGTGCAGTGCTATCTTAGTTAAATTCTTTTGCTGACACACACATATCTTCCTCAGGTTCTCTTGGAGCACGAATCAATGAACTCAAACAGCGCGTGATCGCTGAAAACCCGCATCGCTATGCAGTGGCTGTACCGCGTGAGTCACTCTTACCAACTTTTATACACACTGGACCTAAAACACATCAAAACATGCAATCATGCGCACATGCATTTGTCCCACAGATACCACTAGGCCCAAGAAACCTCATGAGAAAGAAGGCGTGGAGTACCATTTTGTCACCAAACAGCAATTTGATGCAGACGTACTGAACAACAAGTTGGTTTCCACTGATGGCCTTTTGACTTTTGTGGACCATGAATAACTTGTTTTCCTTTTGGAGTAAAGATTTTTTTTGTGCTCAGGTTCATCGAGCACGGGGAATACAAGGAGAACCAGTACGGCACCAGTATAGAGGCCATCCGCTCGGTGCAGGCCAAAAATAAAATGTGTATCGTTGACGTTCAGCCTGAGGTACAGCATCCGTCTCATTTCATGCATGCCACAGTGTCCTGTTACACCGTAGGCAGCATCGCATACAGTTGTGGACATATGTTTACATACACCTTGGCTAAAAAAGTGCAAACTCAGTTTTTCCCAGCTGCCCATATTCCATTTTATCAAACAATATGTGTGTTAAATCAGCTAGAATGTCTACTTTATTTACATAAAGTTATTTAAAAACAGTAGTTACAAAAGTCATTTATTTCAGTTTTTCTTCACTATGTCAGATTTTCAGGGAATCACATCCGTTTTACATACAAGATGCATGTCTCTTTACAATGCCTGGAAGATTCCAGAAGATTCCAGAAATTGACAGAACTACTTTGAAAAGTATCTGAATGACTATTTGGCATAAATCAGGGTCGATTGGGGCACATTTTTCTGTATTTAAGGGCCGAACTGAAGAATCAGTACCTTCTTGCGTTTAAGAGAAGGAAAAACATTTTTTTTCCACTGACTTTTATTTGTTCCACCCACATCTTCAGGCTCTGAAGAGACTGCGGACAGCAGAGTTCAAGCCCTACGTAGTTTTTGTCAAACCCCGTGTTCCTGAGAGCAGACGTCGCCGAAGTGCTGCCACCTCACCAGGAGGGGGTGAACACAGCCGCCTTACAGTGAGTGCTGTCTTTTGTCATAGCAACGAGAAGGACTGATAAGACAGAGCGCCATTTGTAAAATAATACATCGGCAAATTAATGGTTAATTTTTCCACATTTAGCCATAATGTTTCACCTGTCTGTATTTTGTTTGTTTATTAGTCGTTTGTTTGGAGTACCTAGAAATTTACCATGGAACAAGAACCCATTAAATTTGGCATGGCTCTTGAGCAAGGTGGCGATGGTGGAAGGTTTTCTTTCTTCTTTCAAGAACATTGTGCCATTGGACATTTTCCTGGCATTTTGTAAATTTCACATGAAATAATACACAGCCAAAAAAATCATAAATGTTTGGAGTTTTAACATGTATAACCATATGCTGGTTCATACTGATCTGGATAATGATGCAGATGCAGTGCAACAAAATAATCAGATATCTGTGGTGTTTTTGGGGAGTTTCCAGGGTGAGAGGTTGAAGTGTTAATATGGTTGAAAGGCCTGTTGTGCCATAGCAGAGGCATGCACTTTACTACCCTTCTGTTTTAACAATTGGCAACCAAAACCCAAGACAATTTCACAAGGACTTACAACCTAGGCTAGTAAAGGCGCAGTCACACCTAGGCGTTTGGGCCAACGTATATGAACATATTTGCATTCGTTGGTGATCGCTAGCCTCCAGTAGCCTGTGCTGGCCTTCACCGGCCTTCGCTGATGAACAGCGACCTCGTCCAAAATTTTCAACATCTTGAAAATATTTTGTCAATTGCTTTGTTGGAGACCGGTAGAGAAAGTTAATCTCCGCTACGACCAAGGTAGCCTTTGTTAGCCTTCATTAGCATCTGGTAGCCAAAGTCACTGGTGCGATCGTCTACGCTGCGTGCTGCTTCACCCTGCCTGTTCAGAATCACTGGACAGTGGTGTGTCCAACCCCTCTCCCGCACATTGCCACGTTGGCAAATGTCCCACTTGTTATAATGGAGCGCTGGCTAACACCCGCCTCTGCAGGCCTCCACTAGCATCACGGTGTGGATGCTGTGCTGCATTTGAGGTTCACTACCAAACTCCGGGAACATGATTTTTGCTGACGTTTGGCTACCTTTCACCACATTCACCAACCGCTGAGGTCAATGTCATAGTGTGACTGGGCCTTAAAGAAGCAACCACGAAGAGCTCCAGCGACCTACACTATTGCATCTGACCAAAGTTCCAATATTTACTTTACATCCACAACTCAACAAACCATGGTGGATGCACATAGAACTAAAAAAACAAACAACTTGTTGTTAGTTGAGTTCAAGGCAATACACTGACACTCAATTGAAAAATAATGTCTATCTGTTCACTTTGGCATTTGTCCTTCTCAAATGAGAATTTATCATACGGACCTGCCGGCATGTGCCTCTTTGCAGCCTATGTTGATTTTCGCAAAGCCTTTGATTTAGTTGACTGGACTGCTCTCTGGGCCATCCTGAGAATTTGGGGGATCTCCAAGAAGTTGTTGGACATCATAGCAGGGCTATTCAGAGATACTGTGAGTGCTGTGCAGAATCTCTGAAAATTTTCCCAGTGAAAACTGGCATTTGTCAGGGATGTGGGATCTGTTCAGTGCTTGCATGGACTGGGAGTTGAATAGGGTTGTGAAAACCAGCAGCTTAAGTGTCTTTGTTGGCGAGGAAAGGTTTACTGACCTCGAGTTTGTGGATGATGTTGTGATCTTTGCAGAATCAATGAATACCCTGATTGCAGCACTTGAGAAGCTGAATGAGGAACTGGAGTGTCTGGGTTTGCGATTGTCCCGGATCAAGACTAACCTCCAGGCTCTCAATGACTTCCTGGACTCAGTCATCAGAAGTGTATCTTCATGCGGTGAAAAAGTTGAACATGTAGAGAAATTCACTTATCTTTGCATTGACATTCGTGTCTCTGGCTCCTTGTCCTTTGAGATTGAGAAATACCTGAGAAGAGTTTATGAAGTTATGAGGTTGTTGGACAGAGGTATATGGAGATGCAGTTATCTTTGCAGGGTTAAGATTCAAGTTTATACGGTCTTCGTGCTTCATGTCTTAAGTGTATGGTTATGAGACTTGGACTCTAACCAGCAACAACTGGTTGCTTTGATACGCAGTATCAAAGATATCTGTCTTTGATACTGCGTCTCTTCAGAGGGTACTTGCGTACTGCTGGATTGACTTTGTCAAACGAGTGGCTACTTAGGGAGACAATATCTTTTCTAGGGATGTCCATGGATTTTTCAACAAGACAATGCAACACCACATTCTGCACACATTACAAAGGCATTGCTGCGGAAGAAGTGGGGATGGATACTGGACTGGCCTGCCTGCAGTCCTGACCTGTCCCCAATAGAGAATGTGTGGAGAATTTTGCAACAAAAAATGCAATGACGACGACCCCGTACTGTTGCACACCTTAAGATGTCTTTGCAGGAAACATAGGACAAAATAATACCTGAAATGCTTCATTGCTTGAGGACACTCAATGCCAGAACATCTTTTAAGTGTTGTGAGAAGCAATGTGAGGCATTGCAACTTTACAAAGTGGTAAATGCGTCACAACTTTTTTTGGAATGTTTTGCAGGCCTGAAATGCAGTAATAGATGTATATTAACAAATGAAATGAAGCTGATCAGACAAAACATGAATGCACATTTGTAAAGAAATTTTCAGGTGAATTACTGACATCTTTCTTTACATGCCTGGCCAGTCCGTCCCGTCCAATAGTGCCGGGCATAGATGGATCCCTGTCCTTTGGAGGGTCCATTCCTTGAAATTGGACACAGTTAGCATCTTCTTAGTGAATGTGTCCATGTCTCTGTTTAAATTTCTTTATGTTGGTTTTCTTCAACAGGATGAAGACCTGCAGGAGATGCGGCAGTCTGCCATTCAGATCGATCAGCAGTATGGACACCTGGTGGACCGGGTCCTGATCAAGGAGGACTCAGCAAGTGCCTGTGCAGAACTGAGAGGTATTTTGGAACGTCTGGAGCGAGAGTCCTTCTGGGTGCCTGTCAACTGGCTGCGGACCTAAAGACACACCGTGCATCTTCCAGAGGAGCTTCACACCCACAATCCTACACTGGCCCAGGCAGCTGATCCTCCTCCATCCCAAAAGGCATGCTGTCAGGCCCAGAAGTCCAACATACTCTTTTTACCTGGAATGACGGCAGATCAAGTAGGACAGCCATAACATGAGGAGAGCATGATGGCAGAGGAAAACCTGCTGATCCGAATAGTTGTAGCGGATCGTAGGAACTCTTCGCCCAAAATCAGTCACTTCCTGAATTTCAAAGAAAAGGCGGGAAAAGTATGTTGTAATCCTCACTCTGTCACTTTGCTGAAGTGACGACATCATCTTCACTGTGACTCCTGTTGGAGTACATTTAGTAGCATTTTGTTTGTTTTACAGTTTTCTTTTTCAAGTCAATGCAGATCAGAGAATGCTTCCTGTTTAATGCCAATCATGCATCCTGTAAAGTATCATAAACTCAACAGTAGTAATTAAGTGAATGCTCTTCAAAACTTTTTTTTCTCCCCAAACACACAAACAGGTACAATACAATACAGCGATATCCAAATGGAATGTGAAAAAGAATTTTATTTTCTACAAAACTTGTTTGTTTGTTGGGAACGCATGACAATTATTATTTAATCTCAGCTGTAAATTTGTGTAAATGTTAATCCTCGTGTGCCAACGACTGATCTTGTAGCACTTCAATGCAACCTGTTTACCTTTGATCCTGGGACTCCATGGCAAGTTTGTGTAAAGAAATGCAGCGCACAAAGAACGTGTGGACAGATAATGTGGACGTATGTTTAATACATGATGCTTTTGTACATATCTGTATTTTTGACATGAGTATTGGATGTTTGTTTGATAATCTGGGCTTTGATTCATTACCAGACTGAAGGCACAGTGTTCACACGGGAGGTTATTATCCAGATGTCAAGCTGAACATAAATTTGATGTCATCCAAACATCCAGGATGGAAGCAAATGTAGGTTGAGACTTATTTCTTTAAGCACATTTCTGAGGACCCATATTGCATGATGTCAATATGAACATAAATTGAACTTAAACTGAAGTTTGAAGGGTCTTCTTTCTTGTGACAAAGTGAATCTTTAGGTTTGACAGTAAGTAGTTTTTTAATATTTTTTGCGCTTTATCATTGCAATGAGAAACAAAGAGTGTCATAATGCTGGTCAATAATTCAATCATCAAAACTACTTTTATTTTAGATATAGTAAGACAAGTAACACAAAGTTGGACAAACGTTTGGATAAACTGCTGTTTCTACAACTAGAACAGTGCATAAAAACCCACAAGTGGGATGTCCCAGCGTGGAAGAAACACAAATCAATCTTTTTTTCACAGAAACAAAACAATCCTCTTTTTATTATAGTCAATATACAATAACTTTCATATATGCTAAACATCTAGTGTGTATCATAAGTAGTTCCTGAGATATTCAAATATAGATATTTACCCCAGCAACCAAATCAACATTGCCTGGAAAACCTTCCAAAGGCCTTTCATATGAGCCAAAAATCAAGTCTCTTTCTTAAGTAAAAGCTGAGATATTCATGAAATAAATTTTCCATCACAACCATGGTTAACATAGCAACCAAACTGACATTTTTTGAAAGCCCTTCCAAAGACCTTTCCTATGAACTTAACAACAAGTCTCTATCTTAAGTGTTTGCTGAGATATGACCCATGTACAGAAAGGTCACTTGGTGGAACATCATAACAGACAGACAGACAGATAGACACAGGCTAAGACCACTAAGTGGCGTGTCCAATGCATGGGACATCCCACAATGATCATATGGAATGGTTCAGGACCTGACATCACACCATGGAGACAGAAGAACTGGAGGGCTGACTCCTCATGTGACCCACTTTACTCCTGGGTTACCACAATGGATCCAGTATGGAACCGTATGTTGATATGGCACAAGTTTTACAGGATGCTCTTCTTGACCTAACTGCAGATACAGAGGGAGAAAGGGGCATGAGTGGCTTCTGTTTGGCAGGCAACTTATTCATTATTAGTGTTTCTTACAAATGCCTTTACTTTACCATCTACATTGCTGCTGTAGTACTGCAAAATTTCCTGCCGACCGATAAAGGAATGGTTTCTTAATAATAAATAAATACAATAAAAAAATCTAAATGTTTAAAGAAACTGCTCCTGTAGCACAATCCGTTTCAGCACTGCTCATCAGTATGTTAATTTCCCAAACAGCCTGCTTTTCCAGTAAATTATTAAATACAGACTTTTAGAGGAAACCATAATGTAACACGGAAATAGTGAAATTACAATGTTGTGGAGAGCTTTTAACCCAACTGAACATCAGGATCAATGACGCAGAACTGTCCTAGTTCACATCAGACTGTATCCAGTAGGTGGCAGCATGGTTACATTACTGTTTTTCACAAATGTTGACACATTTCTTGAAACAAGTCACCCCTTTTCTCAAAAGTAAACACAAACCCCAATGTTCAAACTGCATTCCCAAAACCTCCGACTCTTCTGTCAAAATCTAACAATCACCCCAAAGCAGTTTTAACTGTGCTCAAAACCAAACGTTTTCAGATTATACACAAAGCCATCAAAATGAAAACACTACAGAGCATTCATTACAGCTTTTCCCCCCAAGCCTTTTATTACATTTCCAGGAACTGTGGCTCAGTTTCTCAAAACACAAACTGAAAAGAGGTAACTACTTTGTTAAAACGCCACAAATCTCTTGCACAATGAAACACAGCGCTCAAAACCATGTTATCTCTTCTCAAAACTGATTCCTTCCACCAAAACAATACACGCAGCTATTATATGCTTATGTCTTACAGAGCATCAAATAAACATTGACGTGATAAATGCAAACCACCACCATCAAAAGTGTTCATGTACAATCCTGGTCAGAATTGTTGGTACCCCTATAGTTTATGTACACATTTTAAAATACGGTCAGAAATAAATGCAAACAAACCAGTTTTTAATCAAAATATTTTTAAAAATGTCCAAAATTATTTGGCAACAACAACAAAACAAAATGCTTTCATAAAGTGAAACAAAAAATCCTGATATAAAATGTATGCTGTACACAGTTATTGGTGAATAAATAAATTACTGTAAAACTTTGTCCAGCATACATTTATGTCAGGTTGTTGACAAATAACTTTGAACATTTAAAAAAAAATTTTTTTGATAATACAAAATTGGTTTGTTTGCATTTATTTCTGATCATATTTTAAAATGTGTACATAAAATATAGGGGTACAAACAATTCTGACCAGGACTGTATGCTTTGGCACCATGAGGCCATGTTACATATTCAAATGCACACAAGTGTGTGGAAATAAGTTTCCTTTTTCTCATTTTGGTTAAATGTAGGGGTTTTTTTGTCCCAAAATAGCATTTTCAGTACTGCATGTATATGCAACACATGTAGTTGTGTAGCAAAACTCAGTAATTTCACCTATGTAAGTACAATGAGAAACACTGCAAAGAAAATCAGTGCAGAAATACAAAAAGGGAACAAAATGAATATTTATTTGTTACTGCAATACAAAGTGTTCAACTGAGCTGACAAAAAAAAAAAAAAAAATGCAATATAACAGATCACTTTGCATCCTGCCTCTGATCCTGGCCAGGCCACAGGCCCTCATCCACATCAGCTGCAATGTTCTCCCTGCCCAAGCAGCAGGAGAGGAGAAAAACCCCTGGCATGGTGGATCCATCCCTGGCATTCATCCGAGGCCTCTTTTATACTCTGACACATGATTGAAGTGTTCTTCCAGTTGAGTTTGCACAGGTGCAACATAAGTGAGACTAATTGGTAATCAGGGTGTTGCATTTTGAAATCCAGTGTTTCTGGGTGTGCAATTTGTGTTCAGAGATTTGCACAGCTGTGATTTAGAATGATATCTGAGTGAGACCAATGGAATGGTGTTTAGAGTTTATCAGATTGGACTCATGTTGTTGATACATGAGCTTCAGGTTTTCAGAACTGTGTGTATAGTTCCATCTTTTGTGTGTATACAACAGAGGTGTTCACAAGTCAGTTTTTGCAAGTCCAAGTCAAGTCACAATTCTTTGAGCTTGAGTCCAAGTCAAGTCTTTGAGGGGCAAGCTCAAGTCAAGTCTGAAGTCTCTGGTCACGAGTCCAAGTCAAGTCTCAAGTCTCTCGCCATCTGGGTTGTTGCCAACACTAAATCAAATTCAAATTCTGACCTTAGCTGTACCATCCTCCATACAGGACAGTTCACTTTATGGAATCTGCTGCAATGTGATGTGAAGAAACACACACTAAGAATTATTTCAATTTCATAACTGTATTTTCTTCTGCCCCAAAGGACAACTGTATTTTTTAAAAACATTTTGGCATTAGAGTTCTGCCTGCAGCAAAGGAAGACTGTATTTTACAGTATTTTGGTATGAATGTTCTAATCTACACCAAAGGATACATGTGGTCTGTACTGGCAGTAACACTGTTTTCAAAGTGAAGACAATACATCAATCATGGTGCACGTCTTTCACGTTAGCAAGTGACTAACCGGTCTGGGTGCGTTTTCAGATGCCGAAGTGTCCAAGTTGTACAATATCAGAATCTGAACACCACAAATACAAGTTGCTCCTTTGTTTTATTTATTTTTAAAATTAAACAATTTTTTTATATGGCTCCTCAATTCCATTTAGTGCAGAATTGTAGAAGTAAAACCAGAACACTTAGAGTGATACTGATTGAACATTTTAGGTGTTAAAAATATATTCATTATTATCATTATTATTATTAACATTATTGTTATTATGTGCAAAAGAAAGGTCTAAAATATTTTCAAAAGTGGATTTTTACTCTGAGAGGGTTGGGGAGGGGCAGAGCCGCCCCCCCCCTGGCTCTGCACCTGCACAGTCTCTGAGCAGGAAGGAAACATCTGGTGTATATTTGAAGAT